>JBBMOC010000013.1:86439-383827 GCA_037975185.1 Centropyge bicolor | reverse complement strand
CCCCTGTCCTAAGCAGCAGCAGCCCTTCCCCCCCGCACACACAGCTGCCTGCAGATGCCTCCTGTGTTCGCTCTCCGAGTGCAGGCGCAAATCTCCAGGCCGCGCAGACTTCTGGGCCCTGCCTCATCTCACATTTTACTACCTGACATCCCTATCACCCCACCGCTAACCCCGCCACACCGCGTCTCCTCTCCGGCCGCCAGCTCTGCTCGAACACACACACACATTCACAAACCACAGGTTCAGTGTTAGAAATGAATCCCAGATCATTAATGAAGACTTTCAGAAACATGAAGCAAAATGATCAAATGAATCAAATGGGCTGGAAGAAAATTCATTCTCTTATCTGCCATTTTTCCAAATCTAACTTCTAATTTCTACAGCAAAAAAATAATTATGTGACAATATTGGGACTGGAAATCATCTCTTTGACGTATAATCCTTGATATGTTACACAGGATCTAACTGAATAATAATATTTTCAAAACCAGGTTCAAACTTCCACAGCGTGCGACACAACTTACAACCATGACATTCCCAGGGATTAGTTATGCGTATTGTCAGCAGACTGCAGGGAGGTCTGGAGCGTCGCCAAAGCATTTTTATACCTGAAACATTTGTAAAAGTCGTTCCCCTGCAATCTACAGGCTTCATTTTCATCATGCTGCCGTAGTGATATTGAGCGCTAAATCATGACCTAGTGAAAGGCTGGGCCATAAATTCAATTCACGTTCACATCCAGGGATCCTTTTACATGTCTGAAACTTTGTAAAGAATAAATTATCCAGCGCGATCGTATAGGTTTTCGAGGTTGAAGAAAAAGCCAGTCACAAGGTGGGATGAGGTTGGGCCTGAGGTCTTCTACCTCTTCAAGGTTCAACAGGCCTCTTGAAAGCAAAACAATGGAGTAGAAACATAAGCAAGAAGCCGACCACCTCCTGATAATGTCTTTTTTTTCTCCTGTCAATATTGAATAAATTACAAATTTTAAGAATAGATGAACTAATATTGATTTATTTAAGCTGCTCTAGTTGTCAAAGTTGCTGAAAATGTCTCCATAACATTAACCAGACTCACTGAGAACTCACGGCTGGACATGCTTTTTAAAACAATATATACAGCTGTTGCTATCTTTCAGTTTCAATACAATCTAACGAGAACGGCAAGGTGATTACCATCAGGGGCTGCTGTAAATATCAAATTCCCAGGGACAGAGTTTAGGAGAGGCCCCTTACAATTACACAGTATTCAGGAATGCAGAGCATGAACCACAGTAACATGGAGCCTAAGACAAAACCCTCATGTCCCGTTTTGGACGTTCGGCTCTGCCCACGTGACAGAAAAGCTTTTACGGACGGCATAAAGAAGTAGGAAAGTTTATCTTTCATGAAGGGCTGTTTTCTGCGAGCCCCAAATCTGCACCACAATGCAACAAACTTCCACTCAATCCAAACTGCACACTTCTGCAAACAATTAGTGTTAACCCCAGAACTGTAAGCTGCTCCGAGAGAGAGAGAGGGAAAGAGACAGAGAGAAAGAAGGAAGGAGAGAGAGAACGAAGGGGGAGTGACCGGAGAAAGAGAGGGGTGCTTGTGCACAATTACAGCAGGGATTTATGGCCTGAGAAACAATTTATAAATCACAGCGCCTGAGCTAATGTGCTCCAGATTGTTCTCCATGCAGCTGCAATTTTGGTCTGCGTGAAACGGCATAATAAACCTGGCTGGAGAACATGTTTGGGTGGTGGTGGTGGGGCAGGGAGAAAAGTTGAGGTTGTGGGTGGTGGCTGATGCGGGCGAGGTTGTGGGCTCGCAAAACTTTCTGAGGTGTTTCGAACAAAGAAACTGAGAACTTTTCTCTTTTTTTTTTCGATGGGCTCATGTGAGATTTTGCTGAGGTGCAAGTTCTTGACTGTTGCGACAGAGAAAGAGAGAGAATAAGAAAGTATTTGCAGAAATATAAACTCTCAAATCATGCAAATCGTACTCAATTAAAGGAAGTTTTCTTTGGCAATAGGCAGCTAATAGAGTAGCTGGACATCAAATGCAAACACAGAGAATAAAACAAGAACTGTAACTGAATAATTACAGAAGTTTCCACAGAGAAACAATTAAAGTTTCAAGCCATAAAGCCGCTTTTATGACCTCATTGTCAAACTGTGAACCTTACCCTTCTAATTCCTGACATGAGTGAAAATTAATTTTAGGTTATAATAAGAAAAGACAAATGTTGCAAACCGATCCGCTCATTGTGGCTGCAGGCTGGTGTGGAAGAAGTGATCGGATATGCCGAGGGGAAGCCTGGGCTTTTGTGGCCACTCAGCCAACTGGCCCTGAACCTTGACCTCTAACCCTTCACCCTGGGGGGCAAACAAAGCTCTGAGTGACATCTGAAACTAGACACTCTGTGGGGAGAGTGTCTGGACAGGACTCAAATAACCCCATTAACTCTGCAGAAAAGATTTATGGCTTTTTATTCTGCCCCTGCAAATCTCGAAGCTGAAGAGTCGCACAGATCTGTCAAGAATGATCGAGCAATCAGAGGTGTGCAACGAGTTTCGTCCTGTTTACTTGCCAACGTCTCCATCTTGCATGAAGATAAGCAAAAATGTTCCATAATTAACAACTCTGAGCGGAGTTGTGATTAGCAGCGATACACACATATGCCAGCAGTTAGTCTGTATCCAAATAAATTCTGCTTAATACGAACAACATGAAGCTAATCTTCAGGCGGTTTCAACAGAGTCACTGCTGCATTTTCACCAGCACCTCTGACGGGTTATATACAATGGGTTACGTAAACAGCTCCGGCATTAGTATACTGTAAACAAAAACAGAGAGAAAAGTTGATGGTAAATGCAGTGAATGCGAGCCTCCATCGCCAGAATGCTGGAAGCCACTGTAGTATTTAAATCAGGCAAGGAGGGAGGAAGACTCGGCCAAGCATTCTGTAGCTCAGCTGTGAGGCTCTAAGCCGTTGCCCTAGGGTCTTTGTCCTGCCTTTCAGGGCAAGTCTGAGGTAGTCAAAGACCCTATTCATGACCGGCGCTCCCCCTGCCAACACACCCATACAGCCCCAGTCAAGTCAGCCGAGAGCTATAGAGCCTTCCCATTTCACACGAGAATCAGACCTGCCCCTAAAGCCTGCTTCAGGGATTTCCAATAGCCAGCCCCTCCAACCCATGTACAAATCAAACAAAAGGGCTCCTTGGCCTACTCCATGTCATATAGGGCTGATCAGATCCTTTTTTCCTAATGTAGCTACTCTAAATTTGAAGCAAATAAGTCAGTCACATTTGTAGGGATTTGGTATGGAGCCATGTAAATGGATGAGGGATTGTGTCAGCAGAGGTGTGGAGATGCCATACAGCCCTCCTACGCCCATCCTCACCAGCCAGTACCAGACTCACAGCAGGCTAATACACATTTTATAGAAAGAGACAGACTTTATCGAGTGATAAAATCCCCCAACAAAGAGGCCTAATGATGCTGATCATCTGAGACAGGCACAAGGGGAATCCCCGCCATCGCTGAAGAGTCTTATGTCTGAGGAGCACAAGGCACTCGACAGCAGCTCATAACTAATCAATTTTTTAATTTGGTGGACAGGGTCGGGACGCGGCAAGACTCCGTGGCTGAGGTCAACGTAAAAATATCAGACGCTTCTGCTGTTTATTCTAACAGGATCCACAAGTCCGGTACCAGATAAGGAGGCCACGCATTTTACATGACTTGCGCCTTTGCTCCGCTTTAATCAGATTTGTTGCACTGCAGAACATTGTGACTTCTTAACGAGTGCAATTGGTTTATGAGGGTAACTGAGGGAAGCAAAGGGCAAAAGGTGAAGCTATTATCAATATTAGGACGAGCAGCTTGATCTAATGGGAAAATTGGGAAATAACTTTATTTATGATAATTAAGACACAATCACGGACCACATGGACTCATCCAGGCTGCTTTTTTATATTAATCTTTAAAAAAAAAAAAAAACTCTATTCACTCCAAATCCAAACTGACTTTAGCTTCCAAAAAAAATCAGCATAGTTATTTTACAATTCATATTGTTACTGAATATCTGAAAATGAAAATAAACACTTTTTGTCTGATATCATGCATGACTTTAAAATGTTGTTCAATACCTACTGTATAAGTATCTTTTACAATTTCTATTCCAACCCTCCTTTTTTTCAAAGCTTATCTTTCCCCTTACATTTAAAGCTTAATAAAAAGTAACCACATAGCAACATGTGTCATGCATGTATAAATGTATTAAACATGGAAAATTCCCTGTGGCTCCCTTTAGGATTTATGCAGCCAAACATTCGATCCATTACATACAGTGCTTGTGTTTTTAGAACCGGAGCTAAATTCAGATTACAGATGGCATGTTGGTCTCATCAGTGACATCACCGCTTACAGCTGTAAGTTTATAGCATGTGTATGTTTAAATCTTTGGTTTTTAAGAACTGTGAAGTGAAACAAATCCACATAACATGTTTAAAGGAGGAAGGGGAGCAGTGATCTTCTATCAGGAAAGTAATAATCTATGCAAGTCAAAGCTCATCCAATCAACCAGAAAGTGTTTGATGCCTACGTGCAGCAGGTCGCACGTGTCTGCAGGTGCAATGTGTTGACGTGACGTGCGTCCATCAGGGGACACGAGTCGCGCCAGCAGCCCACACTCGCTCTGCCATTACAGGACAAACTCGGTGGGAAGCAGCCAAACTGATTTATAACTTCTACAAGAAGAACAGCTGCTCCACTCGCTGTCAAATAACCTCATCCTGGACGGATATCTATCCACTTCTTAATTTAGTATGACCACTACAACCTCACTGATACTACGCACATACTTGTATGACACGGCCTTTTACAGACCTCGAGCAGGGAGAACGCATTTCTACGGCCTGCGTGTGAACCGAAGCGAGGCCTGAGACAAATCTTAGTCGCACCGATGCAACATGTGCACGATCTGATAGCCCCCCGCTGTTCGCTGATTGGGCTGTGACTGTGAGGGAATGGTAAGGCATTGTGGTCTACGGCGGAGAAACGGTGCTCAGCGGGAGACAGAATCCCACAGATAAGCGAGTGCCTCAAGGTCTGGAAGCCGGCCCACCTCGGGATAACAGGCGAAGGACTAGCAGGACCCGTATCTGCCCCAGTTTATGCTCCCACCACCACATCTCATCAACAATCTCTCCTCCTGCCTGCTTTCTCTCTCTCTCTCTCTCTCTCTCTCTCTCTGTCTCTCTCTCTCTCTCTCTCTCCTGCTGCCTGCAGTGCTTAAACTGAAAACAGCTGCTTGGAATACCAGACTGATGAAACCCTGTTTAGAGCTTTTTCTTTTTCTTCCTGCTGTACAATCACGTTTTATTAGCATGGAGTGAAGCGTTTAAGGTACAATTATAGAGGGAAAACATTTCTTTATGTGAGCTAAACAGTAGTGGTTATGGCTATGAGAGGGCCACATACTCTTATATGGGAAAGTCCAATGGCACAGTTTACAGTTAGATACAAATACGGCTGCAAGTCAGGACAATTTTCATCTGAAGTGTTCTTTTAAACTATGCCATACTATTAATTTGATCATCAGGAAATTAACTGCCAACTTCATTAATTATCTATTAATCATTGCAATCAATTCTTAACCAAAAAATCCCTCAAATTTATTGAATACAGCTTCACAGCTGTGAGAATTTGTTGGTTTCATTCACATATTTGACAGTAAACTGAATATCTTTGGGATTTGGGCTGTTACTCAGAGAAATGAAGCAATGTGAATACGTCAGTTCAGGCATTTTTCACTGTCCTCAAAAAGTTTATAGCTAAAATAATTTAACAATTAATCAACAAAATAATCATGAAAATAACGCATAATGTCTTCAAATCACTTATTTAGTCCAACTATGACACGTTGATGTAACACAGAAAGAAGCTGCAAAGATTTCACATTTGGATTTAAAGGAGAATCAGAAACAGTTTGAGGACAAACATTTCCAGGACTGTCACCTGGGAGCGAGTCTGACCACCCTCCTGATAAATCCAGGGACCCACCCTCCCCCTCCTGCACC
Organism: Centropyge bicolor; assembly: GCA_037975185.1. NCBI lineage: Eukaryota > Metazoa > Chordata > Actinopteri > Pomacanthidae > Centropyge > Centropyge bicolor. Next base: position 377,757 of record JBBMOC010000013.1, on the reverse strand, counting down.
AGGACTCCAGGTTAATACCACAGAGCAGACATGACTACGCTGGTATTCACATGACACATGATACGTGTCTGCACCTCCCACATCTCCTTCTCCAAAAACGTTCTGACTTTTTTTTTTTTTTTTGAGAATTAACAGCTGTGGAGGATGAGAGATAGCAGCTCTGAGAGTCCATCACTTCAACTCATCTGTTTTTGAGTCCAGTAATGGCTCAACCCTACAGTAGTTACAGCTTCTTTGTTGTTGAAATGCTGTAATATTTAACTCTACAACTGGGTTTTTTTGTTGCTAAGGATGTTGAACAGACACAATCACATGTTTCAAAGCCATAAAGAAAAACAGAGATATCGGAGTGAACTCAGGTGTGTCAGAGACGTTCACCTTTGTCAAAGTGTCTCTCAACTCAAACACAAGTTCGCCCAAAATTTTCACAGGGAAAAAGCAACGTACCAAACCGCGCAGCAGCTCTGGCCAAACATAGCAAATGAGAAAAACACATTAATTGATAAAAACACATTTGCACACATATTCATCTTGGCACATCAAAGGGATTCATTGATGTCACTGAACATGGGGAGTCTGCGGCTGGAGAGGGGAGATGTTGGTTATCCTTTCCTCAAAGGGTGCAGAGATGCTCCTGATGGGCCCCGCGCTCGAGAAGCCAGAGAGCGTTATAAACAGAATTTCTAATGTCAGGCGGGCGAGTGGGTGGGTTAGGTAGCGAACTAGCGGGCTATGGGGTAGCGGGAGGAATTGACGCCAGCTCATGCTTTCCACAGAGACCAAAGAGGGAAGGATATAGACCAGGACTGACACCATTTCACATAGTTCTATACAAATGATGTTAGGAAGCGAGCGCGAGCGTCGACGTGCTGAAAACAAAACGCAAAGTGAGAGACTCCATGAGAAAGGTTGTATGTGGAGCTATTAAAGCTTCAGATTACAGAAGGAGTATGATGAGTGATTTATACACGTTAAGGCAGGTAAAGTGGACCATTTGCAACATGTTACAGCACCATAAGCAACACAATAAACTGGTTTGTGTTGCACTAATTAGACCTGACCACGATTACTCCTGTGTGATATAAAAGTAATTGCAGACATACAATTATCAAAATATGTAACGATTATACTGTGATTAATCAAAATGCTTCTGCTTTAAAGTGTAAAACTGCCAACATTAACATCTCTCCCTCCTTCTCAAACTAAGTCATGATTCATTTCATATTTTTTTTCTCAAATTTAATTCAATTTCCTCTAGCCCTAGCAATGAGTTTATTATCAAAATTAATCACTCCAGGCAAGAGCCCTCAGCCAGCGATGGCATTTCTGCGGTCGCTGGCGATCTGGTTTTAATTGAACAGAGCCCCTAAATTGATGTAGATGTATTTGCCTTTGAAGAAAAAATCTTTTAAAAACTATCAACCAAGTCAAAAATGTTAGCTCTGTTGACACAGTGCTTGGTTGAAAAAATATTTGCGTGCTAACATTCAGGAATACAACACTGAGGGTTGTCAGAATGTGAGCCCCGTACACTGTTCCCTCTGTTGCAAAGAGCCTCACCTGAACAACCCCTCCTCCCCCCCAAACCCCCCCGACACTCACACAGACTTTACACACACAAACGTGCAGCATGCATGGACGCATGTGTGCACATACACACACACACATGCTGCAAGGTGAGTGAAATGCCAAGTGAGCCACCTGATGAAAAGACACCTCCACACAAACAGCGTTTGCTTATGCAGGGAGAGGCCCTTTTATTCAGCAGGACAATGTCTGTGTTGACTTTTCTTTGTCTGCACATTTTTAAGCACCAAAAGCAACAGAAAGAATGGGGGGAAAAGAAGTCAGACAGGCATGCAATCACAGCCACTGACATGTTCAGACTAATACAAGCTCTCCATTCATATCTCAATCTCAGACAATTTTCTATTCAACAATCATGCTCGGCAGTTCCAGTGACCCACTGCGTATTTGATGAAGATATATTTGAGTGGCCAACCTCGCTCTCGCTTACTCGCCACCTCTCACACACAAGAGGCATTTCGCTCTTCGGTGACGATGATGATGCACTAGCAGAGTTATCTGAAAGTGCTGATGAAGCTGACAAGTGGTGGCGTCAAGCAGAGCGTGTGTTCACCAATTAAATCTGGCACCGGCCCGTCACTACAGGAACAATGCGGCGATAATCACATCAATGAATCGACAAACAATAAGCGGGATTTGTCGGGCTAACTTCATAGGGGGAAAAACATCTCGGGCCCTGCACCCCACAGCGGGCTGCAGAAGTCTGGTGGAACATCTCTGCAAACATTAAACCTCCTCCTCAGCTCTCAGTGGATTACAGCAGAATGTCAGCACTGAGCAGGCTTTAAATCAGTTATGCTTGGCCCTCAGGGGAACTCTGTGCTGATCCCATGTAGGCCTGTCTCTCATTGCTCATGATAGGGTTGCCACATCCAAATTTAAAAGTTCGGGCCTCAAATCCTTCACGGTGTAGCACATTGCAGAGTGAAATCACTGCACGATGACTCTTGAGCAACATGTCACATCTATTACTTATATGTACGGAAAATAAGAAGCATTTTACTGCTTTGCTATTACACAAGATACTATATACTAAGATGTCATACCAGAAGGGAGAGTTGTAAAGTGGGGCTGCAGCTCTCCACATGGAAATGTGGATTCTGTTGCCTGGTATTAATCACATGATCATTTAAGAGACATAACTTTAATGTGTCTCATGCAGCACAAGTACAACCACATACCACACCACGCTTATAAAACAAATCTGTCAGTCCCAGCAGGCCGTTCCAACACACACTATCATAAACTGTTTGCAGGCCCTGGGGATTGTTTGTATCTCACAACACCAGAGGGGTGACAACACAAATACCCTGTGGGCAAATTTTATCTCACGAGCAAATCAGCACATCCTGCGCAACAATTACACAGGATGACTTTGGAGCTCATTATTTAAATGAAGTTCAAACGTGGGTGCAGGTCACTTGTAAATATCATCCATCTGATTAAACTTCATCCACAGGTGTAAACAAGTCAAACGACAAGAATGTGAGCTTAAAAAGGTACGAAGTCCGACCTCTCATCAGTCAAACTCACAGCAAGCCCCGTGCAACATGGAGACCTTCAGACGTCTGCTAAATACGCCAGCTATTGTCTGCCTGGGTGTTTTCTGCCACGCTGATGATTGACAGTGTCAGCTCGCTCTGTCCCATTGACCTCATTCTTTTTTTTTCCCTTTCTTACACGGAGGATTATACCTCCGAATTTTAAATCCTCTCCAATTATTTGCTACTTTGCCTCGAGCAACAGGAGCAGCCGTTTTAATTTTCAACTTTGTTTTGCTGGACAGAAACACGAGGAAGTGAGAAGCTTTCAGAGCAGAGACACGAGACAAAACAAGCAGGGACAAGATAACAGACTGCTAAAAAAATTACTAATACATGTATTTACTAAAATTACTAGAGTTTGTTCTTTAATTGCACCAAAAACATCTATTAAAGTTTCATGCAAAAAAAGCACAACATATGAGGATGCATTTATACCACAGCATGTTTATCTCTGGGCTTACTCCTGCGAAACTCGTGAAACTGGTGGCCAAAAGCAACGAGATAGACGATCTAAACAGTGTTATGTATGACGTAGTGTGAGCAGAGTAGCCATTTAGTTAATGAGCCCCAATGGAGACCTCCAATGAAGCCATCAAGACTGCTCAGAATAACAATGGTCAACTAACGCCTTTCTAATTGAATGGAAGGTAGAGGGAGGCGAGGGGAGTGGGCCTGGAACAGTGAAAAGGAGACAGAAAAAAAGGAGGCGGGGGGGGGTCTTTTCAGTCAGATGCCTGCCAGGCCTTAACGAAAGTACTTGTTTTTTGGGGGGGGATGTGACATGGATTGGGGGATGGACGAGCTGGGAGGAACACAGCTCTCCAGCAGGGATTATTTCAAGGAAGTTTGCATAGTCCCATTCAAACTGTATTTAATATTACAAATAGCAATAGCTTCGAATTATGTTTGTTTAGAATTAGTATTCATCGTCACTATGAATAACATGCTCTTTGGCTCTAATGTGGAATTTTGTGTATTAACTTTTGTGCAAACATTGGTCTTGTTTGCATCATTGCAAACTAATGTAAAATTGCAAGGTCTCTGTGTTTAATTAACCTTTGAGCATGTGATGTTTATGGCTCATACTGGAAAACACAGAGCACAACACCAGCAACCAACCAATGCAACAATTGCTAACAATGATTTCAGCTCTGGTCAAAAAGCCATTCACAGCTTCATGGACAGCTCATGTGATGCAACAAGTAAACGAATCATTGCAAACTCTGCATCAACAACACGTACTTCAGACTGTCAGTCTTATCTGGACTTTAAAAGTCTCCGGACAACAGCTGTCAGGGACACTGCAGCGAAATGCCTCCCATGTGTTTGAAGGCGAGGTATTACATTGTTGTTACTGTAGGATATGACTTCAGGAACAGCTTCTTTTTTTTCAAATTGTCCAGAGAATGTGTGCAAAAAGTCGTTGAGCTGATGCACGTTGAAGACAAGCCTCCATTAAAACTCCCAGTGCAAAAAGAAAAGTAATGCAGAGGGAGGAGGCCAACTAAAATATAGCAATTCCAAAATACTTTTTCAGAAGAATTCGAGCATCTGCATTGCAAAATGTAAGCTCTTGTAGGAAACTAATAATGACAGAACAGAAGACATAATTAGGTCATTACTATTAAGTTTATAATCAAGACCCAGTCTGAGTGTTGCAGAGCATTTTCGACAAGCAGCTGCCAATAATCATTCAAAAATAATAAAAGCATGTTTGAACTTTGAGCCAAATGAGAAAATGCAAACCCTGTGGACGGTGGGTGGCAAGAGAGAAATGTAAAACTTTACCCCCCTCCCTCCTCAAAAGAAGGAACAAAGAAGTAGTTAGAGCTCCTTGAGAGGCCACTCGGAGGGAATATGGCGGTCTGGCACCGCACAGGGGAACTTTTACGCACAGCCAAAGTTTGTGCAGGGTGCCACCAAATGCACAAAGGGGAATAAAGAACACAAGCCATGCACACGGACACTTACTGTTCTTGCACTCGGGGACAGTGAGCCGTTGGATAGGTACGGATTGGTGAGGTCTGGGATCATGAGAAACGGGTAGCCAGGATAGTGAGGACTCTTAAAAAAGCCACCATCTTGCTGCCTCCTCAGTGCTGCAGGGATCAAGAAGAGTCAGGGTTAATGAAGGCGACATGATCACCAGCCTTAATGCACAAAGTACCGAGGGTGTTTTTCTTGTTCTTTTACCTTCACTGAAGTAGTCTCTTGCTTTCTCATAACTTTCTGAGTCGCCTCTGGTTTGGGGGCGCCTCTCTGCTTGCTGACAAGAGGGGAATAAACAAGGAGGGGGAAGAAACTATTGAAACTTTCAACACCATTAAATCTTATTTCTCTCCATGCTGAGCCATGCGGGGGGGTTGCATGTGTGCATGTGTGTCCTTACCTCTGAGTCCGACGAGCTTTCCGACTCGTTCACCAACGAGGATTTCACATCATCCAAATCCCTTTCCGCAGAAACATTCTCGGATATCTTTTCCTCCTGTTCCCCTTCGTCTTTAAAAGATATCATCTCATCATTGGCCCCCAGATCATCTCCTCCACCTCCGTTCAGCTGTGGCATCGTTGCAACAGTGTTTATTTGTATCAAAAAAGGAACGAAAAAAACAATCGGATTGGATCAAAGTTTTTTTTTGATAAATGTTTCCAAATCTGCAGAAGTAAACTAACTACAAGGAAGTGTTTCCTTTCTCATCCTCTGATCTGGATCCTTGGGTCCATGTTGAGCTTTGTGATGATAATAATAATAATAATCCAGTTTAGAGTCACAACTGAGACACAAACTGCTGCTGGATCTTTGGCGTCGGCGGCCGGATGCGCAGCAACTTGGCAAAGTTTCGCCTCCTTCGCAGCTTGTGGACAAACTTGTGGCCCCTGTGCGCCTCTCCTCGTTGCGGGACTCTCTCTCTCCTCCTCCTGCAGAGCCCCGGGACCACAGAAACTACCAGTCCGAGAGAGCAAAGGGCTTCTCAAGAGCGACAAACATCCGATTTCATCCTCATATCCATGCGTAAAAACACTGGCTGGAGCGAAAAAAAGGAGGAAAAACGCGACGCGTTTTGTTTTTTGATGTAGTTTCTATTTTCGCAGGATCCACCCTGACAAAGTTCACCAACTATAAAAGAGGCGTAAAATCAAATGCAAAAGCATAAAAAAAAATTCAGCTGTATCTAGTGGCCCCTTTCCCTCCACATTGCTGCCGGGGAATGCGCCCTGAAAAACTACTTGGTTGTTCAAGTGGAAGAAAAGCGCCGCTCGTCCTGAGGGGAGGAGTTTGCACTGAAAACCGACACTTCATTCAGCTGCATGGAGATCAGCGATTCCTCACCCTGCAGCCACCAACACACACCAACCACGAAGGGAACAGAGCAGGGGTGCATGCAGAAAAACAGCAGCTGAATGAATTATTTGCATCATAATAATTATAATAATAAACGCCAATTTCATGATAAACGTGTGTTGGACTATTAAAAATAAACTCAAATGATGTTTAATTATAATTATGTTTCATTAGAGTTGAAGTAAATTTGACTGTCATGTGGTGTGAGCAGCTGATATGTGCAGCCTGGTGCAGGCCAGCAGAAGAAGAAGACCACACTGCCTCCATGTGTGTGAAAATGACAGGCCAGGTTTCAGCTGGGAAAAAGTCATAATTACACGCTGCCATGTAAATTGCATGTCTGTGTGTCCTGAAACAATACGCTGGGGGAAAAGACAATAACACCTGGGATAAGCATGGCCCATTATGGCACAACTATAGGCATGACAGAGTGAGGCAACCAGCCTCTGAACATCCAGGCCTCCTATGACAGGGCAAGCCTCTCTCTCTCTCTCTCTCTCTCTCTCTCTCTCTCTCTCTCTCTGGACTCAAAGACATGCCCCCATTGTTGATTTGAGGAACAGGATTGGAGGCCTGGTTTTGCAAGCAGTCCTGGAAGAACAAGGGAAGTGGTTACAACTTTTTTTTTCTTTGTTCCTGCACATAAATCTTAATCATGACTTGGAGATGTAAAATGCATGACAAAAGAAAATGTAGTTTTTTTTTCTCACCGTGCACTGAAAGTTTTCCAAACACACAAAAGTTGGCTGTCAGTTCTTTTACAGCATTTTCTTATCTCCACCTTCCTCAGTCCACATCCAGTGGACCCTCAGACTTCTCTTTACTTCTGATGCAATTCGACAGGCTTCCCCTGTTTGAGAAAAGAAGTCATTGATGTTGTCGACTGCGTGTCAGCAAGCCGAGGGTTGACTGACATTTCAGCGGCGTCTCCACGGGCCTCATTAGATCCTCACCCCTCCTGGGTGTTTGTGTGTGCGTGCATGTCAGTGTGTGTATTTGTATTCAGTTAAAGGCAACATATACGGTTGCATACTGCATCTTCTATGAATTGCAAGCGGGGTAGTTATGGATAGTGGGTTCCTCGTACACAGAAATACACATGTTTGCACTTGCACGCACACACGCAGGTGAATATTCGCCTCAGGGTACACATCATTGTTTTTCTGGGCAACAGTATGCACAGAATGTGAGAGAATGTATTTTCCCAATGTTGCTCGGAGAAGATTTTGTTCGTCCAGATTTATGATGCAACCCTTTAGTTTGACTCTGACCTGCAATCTGGTTTTCTATACCCCAAACTAACAGAAAACAAAAAAAAAAAACACTTTTTTTTTACGGTGTGTCAGAGATGTAATGGACTGTGCATGTCCCAGCAGGTGTAATTACAAATATTCAGTGCTCATGCACCATAGCCTCATGAATGATTAATAAAGAAATCAAATATTAAAACAAGTCAACACAGAAAAATAATAATGACATGCATAAGCAGTTGCTCAACAGGAATATCTCTTAAATACTGACACTTCTCACACACGCATAAGTTTCAGCAGGGTGTTATTAAGCACCACTGGCATGCAGTAAGTACACTGTTGTTCCCAGTAAGCTGTAGCAGCACAGTGAGATATAGCACTAATGTGATGAATTAAAAAAATACAGTGCATCTGAAATGTTTTGTTCCAAAGTGAGAAAGCCACCATTTCAAAAACAAAAGGATGCCTATTGTTGCAAAATGGTTGCTGACATGAAAATAAAGCAAATAAATTGATTGCTTTCAGCTTTTAGCTTGAAAATAATAATTGTTTTTGCAGACAGAATCACACATTCATAATTACTGAATGATACATCTCAGGTTTCTTTTTCTGTGTTTTGTGTCAAAGCTCCTCACACTGATTTATTCATCAAAGCAGCTGCACTTTTTTTGCTTTTCTTGAAAATCTGATAATGGAGTGTTTGATGAAAATTAATCTTCTCTTACCTGCAAGACGTGAAAGAGGATTTTATCTCCTTTCATATTTACCTATGTCTCGCTCTCTTCTCTCTATGACTGTCTTGTTAGAGCGGGATTGGTTTTAACTGGGAGTTGATGAGGGGTCAGGAGAGATGCGAACAGCCACAATCTTAGCCTGGGGGCAGATCGACTGGTGGCCAGAAAATTTATTCAGAGGGTGCTGTCCCTGCATCTGCCTTACTTTGAAGTTGCTCTCTCAACTCTGGCTTGTCGTACGTGACTGTGTGTTCGCCCCCCCCCCCCCCCCCCCCTCCCTTTCTAAAGAGAGAACGAAAAACCAGAGATGAAGCACTCATGTGTGTCGATACCCATGTATGTGTTTCTCCCTGTGATGTGTGTTCCTATCAGAGTGTGTGTTTGTGTGTGTGTGTGTGTGTGTGTGTGAGAGAGAGAGAGAGAGAGAGAGAAAGAGTGGAAGAGAGGAAGCAGGAGAGGGAGGAGAGAGAGAGAGGGAGAGGTGCTGTGTGCCAATCCATACTTGCTTTGGAGAATTCAAGGTCATTCTTTCATGTTTTGCCAACCATCGGTCAATCAGTTTCCAATCAAAGCGGTGCTTAATTCAGCAGTCATTCCCATCCCCTCATCACGTTTCCCCCTCACTGTTTCAGAGGTGTTAAAGCATTTCCCTCGTCTTCCCTCTGATCTGCTGCAGTGTGTCCAACATGTCTTGCCAGGCCAATCCCGCCCTGTCAAGCTCTCTAATGATACTAGTTAAAGTGTGTGGAGGACATGTCAGATCGCACAATGTGCTACTGCTGCTTCCATCTATCTCACTTCAGGAGATTTAGGTCTCACTTGATTGTCTTTGAAGCAAACCCAAGTCGTGTTCTTTTATTAATCCGGCGAGCCCTCCATAATGTCTCCATTCGTGTTTGTAAAACTGGAATTTCGCAAGATGGTAGCAAAAAAAAAAATTATGATAATCTTAAAATATTTATGATGCACACGTAGTCTGTCGCCAGTTTTCACTTATCCGTGATATTTCTATATTTTTACACATTCCCTCATATGACCCCATTGAACAAACATCAAGTGTGTACCAACTTTCTTTCAGACATTACAGAAGGATCAACGGATTTAAAAGACTAAACATTTGTCTTTTCAACCAAAGGGCAGGATCCATTGCAGATGAACTTACACAATCCGTTTGCATCACCACTCTGCCATATTAGCTCACCTCCTCAGTCATCACTAAGTCTGGATGGGAGTGCCTCATGCAATCATGGATCTCACAAAAATAACCTCATATCCGTTTTAATCCACAGAAAGGTCCCCGTTCCAGGCTGGTATGGGCGTATATGGCATTTAAGACCGTGAGGATATGATTAGATGACAGTTTTTACTGCCTACAGGGTGTAACTGAAACGCTAAACTGTGCAGAGAAGGGAAAAGGAAAGAAAGAAGAAAGTTTCATTCCTGCCTTTCTCCTTCTCTCTAGTGTTTTGTTGTATTTGTAGGATCCTTTTTCCAGAAAGGTCCTGTTTTCAAGACGGGAGCGTGAACAAAAAAAGAACTTTAATGACACAAGAGTTGACAGTGTTTGTTTCTATAAGATCAAATTAGAATACGTCATTCAGAACCAACAGATTTCTGCCCAGTGCTTCAGACAGACTCCAAACTTCTTTTATCTCACAAGCCATGATATTTTAGAATATGGACAGGAAATAAAATGCACCTAGTCTGGCCATAACATGTGTGAAATGTGGACATATTGTTTGGTTTTGAAGTGTTTGTGTTCTTTTTGTGGGCTACTGAAGTGTGAAATGCCATGTGAGTGTTGTTGCTGCAAACCAGTTTCCCCACTGTGACAAATAATCATCTATCTATCTAGAAAAGATAATGAATGCATGAATGGATGGATGGATGGATGGATGGATGGATGGATGGATGGATGGAGGAATATCACCTCAGCAAGAGCTAATCAGTGCTGCTTGTGCAAAGGGTGTAACATCATAAGATATGAAAGACATCAAACATGTGCTCCAGTGTGGATTTACATGGCTGCTGAGAAGTGCTCGCTCACGCCTCTTTACTGAAATACATGTTCGTGTTTTTCTGTATTGCAGAGGATGCTTTTAAGGAGCATTATTTCTGAGAACTTCAAAGCCTGCCAAAAGCACTCTCCTTTTGGAGTGTGCAGCAGCTTGAAAATGTACTTATATTTTCCAAATGGACAGGAAGAGGCCCTCGCTGTATTGAGGTGATGCTAATGCAGCATGGCGCTGGTTTTTCAGTCTAACTCAGTTTACGGCACAAAAATACAACCTACATTAATCTTTTACGGGCTTGATTTTATATTAGCTTTAATTTCCCGTAATTTCAATTACAAGGAGACAAATATACTCTTTATTTTGCTGTGTCTGTATGGAAATCTGTCTTTTATGGCTTAAGGAAAAAAACAAGCACGGCCAACAATGCCAACAGGTCCTCGTGGACACTGCGCAGATCTGTGACTGCCAGAGTCCGACTCCGTCCAGATGCTGCATCCAGGCTTTCTGCTATCGCCTGGTTTTATTGATCCAGTTAACATTATGGCTCACAAGGTCGCAGTCTTCAGCTGTCTGTGTTTTCTCAGCTGAGGACATCCTGTGCTGCTCCTCAGAGGCTCGGAGATTCTTTCCTGTGATGTAAACCCTGCCGAGCAAGAGGCTGTTGACTTTATTTAATATGTCCGCCAGATTTTTATGAGCATTACGCAAATGAAAATGGTTTGCATTATGCGTGAACCATACATTCCACAGAGGCATGCATGGCTGCAGACAGCTGGAAGTAACTTGAGCCTCTAGGTCACTTATCAGCCCTGGCATCCCTGCCATTTCCCATAGCCATCTTCAAGCCAGAAGAATCCAGCCATTGTTTTCATCTCTGTGGGCCCTGTGTTAACTCAGCAGTGCCTCGCTGATTGTTGCAGAGATATTAAAGAAAATGGTAGATTTGTCTTTGTCCATATAACCCTGTCTTGTGACATCCAAGCTCTATGTGTGTGTGAGTGCGCGTGTGTTTGTGTGTATGTGTGTTGAGGGGGTTCTACTTGATGTTCGTTTTAGAGAGCAGCTGCACCTGCCCTGTATGTCAACAACAGGCTCTGGAGCAGACACTCAAGAAGAGAGGTGGCTTTCACACCACTGGCCTCGCTGAAGCTGCTTTCCAAAGACAACAATGACCACGCTGCTCTGCTGCGCCACGGAGCTTTTAGGCTCTATAGGCTTGGCGCCTGGCCTGTGTGGCCTCGAGATTATCTCCCGACTGAGCCCTCTACATACAAGCTTATTGGACTTCCTCATGTCCCCTTGTTTTCGTGGCTCTAAAGTTTCCAGGATGCTTTTTGACTGTCTGTTTTACACATAGAGACAGGATCCCCCGTGGGGGTTGTTAGGAGGTTACAGGGGGGTAGTAAAGGGGTCAGGGAGAAACTGTCAGTCTATTTCCTTTCTCTGGCCTTGGGAAACTGCACCACAAGTCTTCTGCATATTTTTAGCGTCCTTGCTGGCTTTTGTCAGTGTGTATCCACAGGAGATGATAAACTTATTCCCAGTGCATGAGGACTTTTGTTTTTCACATGGATTACTTATTATTAGTGTTGTCTTTTTGCTCCCTTTTTTTCTCCCCTCTCTGGCTATAGAATGACCATGTCCAGCACACAATCAGAATAACGCACAGGGTCTGGAAACCATCATCTTTATGTGTTGCTACGTAAACCTTTCTTCCACAGAATTACTGCACAAGCCTCTGCTGGTGGATACCTCATACGTCCACAGCTGGCGGTGTGAGGAGCTGCTGTGGTTGCCTGTGTCTATATGCTTTAACTTTCTGTGTCCAGATTACATGAATATCAGTTAAATTAGATCATTTGAAAGGTCTCTGCAAATTTGGGTTAAAAATGTTTCTTGTGTCTCAGCTGTGAGGGAGCAGATACTCTCTTGGAAAGTGAAAATCTCATTGCTGTTATTAATTCAGAGGGTAGAATAGGTGCCATGTTTTGCTGTTGGTAAATTGATGTGCTGGCAGTGGACTCTTTGCAGGGAACTGCGTCATGCTGATCAGACGCATCTCAGAGCTGAAAATGGACTGTAGAGGACTGTTTGTGCAAAAAGAAAATTTCCAAGAAATCGCATGAGATGAGTGGGATGATTAAGCAAAAGCACAAAACCCAGCTCTCTCTCATGTTTGGCAAACTTTGTTCCAAGGTTGGAGCAGGTATTGAGCGATCGGCCGAGAGAGTGAGCTCTCCTAAACCTGCTGGGCAGTCATGCTCATTTACATTCAGACATTATGTACAGAGAATCACCTGAGCGGTGCCATAGCCCGGATAATATTGCTCTCAGACGTGTCTTACCTGCTGCACCACATTTCTTCCTGCATTATCTCTAAGTGCATCAACACCTCGCTCTGTCTCACTTTCTCATTCCCTCTTGTGTGAGCTGCTCATGTGTGGTCGTTAAAATAACTGCTGTATGTCTGTTAAATAATTGCAGGCTTTTTAAAAACAACTGTACATGTCGTTCTGTATAGTTTATATCAGCCATATAGGCTATTATCACTCTGTGTGTTCTGGCGACAGTCACTATTTGTGTTGTTGTGCACTTCAACATCATACACACAGGAAGCACGAGCAGAGCAGAGTGTGTCTTCTGAAATAGCCCACGGTGAGAAAAGAGAATGAGAAAAAGAGCTACTGTAAAACTCCTCCGAGTGAAGAAAACCACCTTGAAGATATTACAAGTAAACAGAAAGCGTGTTCGACCACATTAAAATTATCTTAACCAGACTGCTGTTACTTGCTTTCTAATTCCACAATACAGTTATCACTCTGTGAATGGGAAGGTACATGCCAATAAAAATAAGTCATTTCTGTTTTGCTTTGGCCCACCTCTCTATAATGCTCAACTTTGCAGCTGTACTGTGCTGTGGAAAACAAACAGTGCAGTGCAGCTGGGCTACTCAAGACAGCGAAAGGGGAATTTTAATCCCCCTTTTTTTTGGCACCAGTCAGATTTATTTGGTCATAAAGAAAGGAAAAGCACCCCACCATCTGAGAAGGATTGGGAAGTGAGAACGCAAATTATGCCAGAACCCCACTCGCAGACTTAGAAACACAACAGGCCAGGAAATGAATCCCCAATAGGTCAAAGTGCTCAAAGCACAGAGGAGTCTAATTAACTCAGATAGTGACACATTACTGGGATACCTGGACAGCTCCGATCAGCCCGTCACACTCAGACAAAACACGAAGAGCAGACCAAATATGCTGCAGTGCAGATTTTTACAGTGATATCATTCACAGTAACAGTTTTATCACCGTGAGGCACCTAAGCACTACAGCCAAAGGCAAACCTGCACGTGTCTCTCGTCCATTCCCTGCAGCGTGGTCTGAAAACAAACTATCCAGAGAGCCTCAAACCATTTCCAGCTGTCACGTCCCGGCTCCGGTACAACACCTAACCTGATATGACGGGGCAAGACGAGGTGAGGGTCAAGCCTGGAGGAAGACTCATAGCATGTAACTCAAACTATGAGCATTATATTAATAATTGCCTGCGGTTGAAAAGTGAAGATGGCCGTGTGCTGCACCCATTGTCTCTCATGTTACCTTTATTAACTTCTCATCTTACATCAGACACTATGAGTCTTCATTCGTACAATAACAAGACTAACCATTGGTGAATACCACAATTATGCAGTGGTGGAATGTTACAAGTACATTTACATGGTACTGTAGCTACTTGAAGTACTTTTTTTTTTTACTTGAGTGCTTCCATTTTATTGTGTTTTTATACTTTTACTCCACTAGCTTTAGAGGTAAATATTGTACTTTTTACTCCACTACATTTATTTTGCAGATGTAGTTACATGTCACTTTGCTGATGAAAAACGAGCCAAGCTAAAATTTGCAAATTTCCCCACTGAGGGATGAATAAAGGTTTATCTTATCCTATCTTATTTGCAGTACACAGTAAATACTGCTTCCATAGTAATGAAGCAGGAATATAAAATATAGCAAATTGTGCAATTGAGGAAAATAAACTATATCAGCTTGAGGATGGATGCAAACACAAAGGATCACAGTCTTTACTTGTCAAGGTGATGTGAATAGCAATCCATTGGTATTAGTCTGATAAAGTGCAGTGCAACAAGCATCTGGAATATTGTGCAAAGCTCCAGTTAGCTCAGCTCCATAAACAAGATAAACGTGTCCCCATGAATGTCCAAAGAATAACATGTCTACTCATTCCATCCCTCCAGCACTATGAGGCTCAGGACAGACGCAGGCCCTAAAGCTCTTCAGTTCAAGTGTAATAAAAAAAGACTGTTGCTCAAAAGCCTTAAAAAATTAACTTCACAGGCAACACTGTACGGATGCTGTTTCACACAGACACAAAACCTTGAGGTTGCATTAGGGGTGCGACACGTTTCTATTATGGCAGCATGATGTCTCTGTTTAACTATCATAAACGTCTGCCGTTATGAGGCGACATATTTAATCGGCCTGCAAAAACAGCATTTATATGGGTGTTTATGTGTTATGTATGCTGTTTAAAAGGTCACTGTAATCAGAAGCATGTATCTGCTCCATAGTCTCAGCCAGTGTTTAAGCTCTGTCTGTGGTTAAAGTATAACATTTGTGCGGTGAAAACGGTATAATACAACCACTCCTTTCTTGGCTGTTTTTTTCTTTAATGATACACTTTACCCTCAGTTGGCTGCTCAGATTGAATATCCCATTTTTTTTGTATGGGAAGGCTTGTGGACTCCATGAAGAGCATGCATAAAGATATGCAAAGAACGCCAGAAGGAACAGAGCGCCACACATGAAGAAAGGCAATCAGGACGTTCAATATGAAATAGTCAGTCGGCACATTGTCCTGATTTCATTTCCTGAAACTCTTGATAACGACGGGGATTTCGAATGAAAGACGTTGTGACAAGAGAGGGAGAAAAGAGGCAATTTTAATGTTTTGTTTTTTAAGGGGTGCGTGCGTGGAGTCGGGGGGGGGCGCCTCTTTATCATGCCTCGCTATCCAACCTCTTACCTCCCCTTTTGGGCCTTTAGGAGCATCCTGTGACCCCCGACCTCTCAGACAATAGAGGCCAGGACGTTTCCCAGTGAGCGGCGATGGAGCCAACAACAGGAACATGATGGGTGCTCCTGGGAAACAAACTGTTTATTGTGCAGCAGGATGGACAGCCCCCCCACGTCCCAGTCACTTACTCTCACACACAGACACTTACTACACACCTCTGCACAGTAAAGTCCTGTCAAGCAACAGGTGGCAGCTTTAATACCTCGGAATGGGAAGCAACATTAATGTTGAATACTCCCATATCTTCCGTGGAAAGGGCGTGTGTGTGTGTGTGTGTGTGCGAGGGTGTGTGTTTTGAAAGTGCAAGGAGGATATTGCCTTTGACATAGGTCACAAAATATTATCATTCGCTCCTTCTTTTATGAATCAACTCTGTGTGAGTATGTCCCAGGACACAGCTTACAGACAGCATGTACACATTGTTTCAGCTGTTTCAAGTGTCTGCGCCGGCTCAGGCTGCAGATGATAAGTTTATATTTAGTCCGACTTTCTATTTGATAACAGTACCAAGCGGTTTGTTGGTGCTGCCACTGCCTGTCTGCTTCAGAGGAAATCCCTCCTTTGTCTCTCAAGGAAGCTCAGCAAACTGGGAAAACCTGAAATTGTCATCAGAACTCAAACAGCTGGAACACATTTGATTATGGAGAGTCATCGCTAAATGTATTAGTCAACACTCCAGACTGGTTATTACCTAGACTCTGGAGACGACTCATTGCAAGAGCAGCACAGTAAAACAGTTTCCAGAGCTGTCAATCACCGTGCCAGAACTGTGGTGCAACACAGAGACACAGAGGGCCCTGGGGATTGCTCTTTAAGTGCTTAACCCCAAAGGATTACTGGTTCTTTATGACTATATGTGTGGTTTGTGCCTGTGCTCCACATGATGCACATCTGATAAGGGTGGATCTGAGGTGATAGACACAGGGAACTGGATCTGAGCTCATTCTTTTTGCTCTCTCTGGAGAGACATTAAATCCTGATAATCAGAGAATCATTTGGAAAATAACCCATAAATACTTTAGGAGATGATGAATCTATAACTCAAGCTCGCTGTTATAGTGACAATGTTTAGTTACACTGCTTTAATCCAAATGTGGAAAGTAAAGTATGTTTGGACAAGAGCTTTACATAGAGCAGTTTGGGGTACTGTTTTTTTCCATTTTCTTTGTAAACATTTTTTAGTACATTTTAGAATAAAAATTTCCAAGGTATGTTCATCACATTTCTCCAATGGCTGGAATTACTTTCCTAATTATGAGGCAAAATATATGACAAACTTTAAATCTATATAATGCATACTTATAGTTTAAACTACCATATAGGACACTTTGAAAGTTTTTGTATTTTTTTATACTTGTTAAAATGAGTCTAAAAACTGTTATTTAGTAAACCAGTCATCACCCCGTCTGTCACTTTAAACATGTTTGGTCTGAAAACACTAAAATGAAGTATTATTTTTGCGCTCGGACCCCTGCTTGTAAATGAGACATCCCATAAGCAGCTATGCAATTAGGCCAAAATAAAACCTGCAGAGTTCTCTACAGCCACAGTTAAAGCATATAATACCTTTTAATAAGCACATCCGTGAAGCCATAAATGTTTATATGATTGCATCATTTAAACCTTGTAAGCCAAAATAAAAAACATGCAGTCACCAGCTCGTTTTAATCTCTAAAAACAGGAGAAGGAGACAAGGAGAAGCTGCAGAAAGCTCTTATGACAGACTTTTAGTTATTGATCCAAGTCATAAAAATCACAAATACTGATAGAAGAAAGCAGAAGGATGATTTGAGGAATAATTCAGAGACTTACTAGGTCAAAGGCCACCTTAACACTGACAAGCAAAATCAAATCACAGCTAAGGAAATGAGCCATGAAACACTGATTGCTCCATACATAATGACCCTTTTTTCCAATTGCTTAGCTCAAGAATTATTTGATTGTGCAGAGTGCTGACTTCACTGCAAACATGAGCACTGCTTGCACATATTGCCTGAGTGTATAATCAAATCAAGACCATTGATACAAGGAGTGAACAAATATCTCTTAGTAAGTGGGAACAATGGATCTTTGTTCCATAAGAGAACCCTCAGAAAGCTAATACACTGACCGAAGGTAGAACACCTCTGGGGACTGTGAGCCCAGCTTGTGCTCAGCATTAATTGGTTGTGCTTTTATTGGATAATTCAGACATTAGCATGATCCATTTAAGTTAATTTTGAAAATGGCAGTGAGCATATGTGCTTTGTTGTGGCAACCATGGGAAAAGTGCCACCGAGAGGAATATGCTTTAGCTCAGACACAGCTTCAGCATAATTGCCACAATAAGTGGAATGCTTTCAGTCATACAATAGAACTTGTACTAATGATGATTCATGTGACCAAAAAGATGGATCACTGGAGTCTGCTGAGTCCATGGTTTCAAATAACAGCACTATAGGCTATTTTCCTCGTGAGACAGGTCAACTAAGCTCCAGCCCCCACCCATATCATCCCAGCTCTGACACACTCACACCTCGGCTCATACATCAACTCACAACTTGGGGCACCAGTCATGTAACTAAAAACTCAACTTCTGGAAATAGGTGGGAAATTCCCCATACAGGATAGTGATATGTCACCTAATAGAAACAAAGATATTAGTCGCTTATTGCTTTGAACATTTAAAGGCAGTATCACCCCGTAACTGAGGAGCTCACCAGCGTATCTGTCAACTACCTCATAGGTTTAAAGTCCACAGTAGCAAGCAAACCAATGTGATTTGAGATTTCAGAGGAAACTACAGTAGGGTGACTGTGGGAGGCTTTGTGAACTGAGGCTTCAAGCCAACAAAGTGTGGGCTTGACTGTGTCTGAAAACCTCATGCTGATAAATGGCCTCTCCAAGTACACAAACTCAGAACACAAGGCCCCTGCTGCACAAGACCCAAACTGCTACCTCTGCTGCTGGCTGAATCTGATTACAGGCAGGCCCCGAGGACAGGCAGGTCATTGAGAGCACAGAGATGAGCAAACAATAAGATATTATCTGAAGGAATCTTCAGCTTTCCAAAGGAAAATGGTCCCTCTCAGTGTCACATTGACGATAGGATCCTCAACCTGACACTGAATCAGCCATTTAAGAAGAATGAACACTGCGGCCCATTCATACATACTCACTAAAATAATGAGAGCTCTTTTTTCACTCTTGTTTAAGACATATAAAGGGAAGCTCATGAGGCTTTGCGAGACAAGGCTGTGCAGAAACCGGAGCATGCAGCTGACTCAGATGAATACGCCTTTACAATGATTGGGTATTGAATGAACAATTCTATAGTCTTTTTTCTTTATTCTTATGTATGTGTAAATAATACAAGTGTTTGCCGTCATTGTACTTTGCTGCTCCATTGTCATGCACTTTCCTACTTGAACAAATTACTTTGTAAACAAGCTTTAGATAAATCATTTCACTCTAAGCATGCAACATTCAATTTCATAAATGACACTGTAAATCTTGCAAAAGCATTTTCCGATTAAGACTTCACATAATTTATCCTGACCATGTCTTTCCTGTGTGTGTGTTTTTGCTCTTTTCAAATAGTGACATCTTGTGGACACCTGGCCTCACTCGTTGTGTTGAGGTGTAATAATAATAACACATCCCTGTTGTTAAAATACTAACTTCTCATGTCTATTATTAGAACTTAGTGATAAGGATGATGGTTGTATTGATTAAGATAGCAACGTAACAGTTTAATTACTTCAATTACTTGATTACTTCAATTCAATTAGAATTGAGTACAAATTAAAACTCTTGATCTAAGGAAATGT
This sequence comes from Centropyge bicolor, assembly GCA_037975185.1. Lineage (NCBI taxonomy): Eukaryota > Metazoa > Chordata > Actinopteri > Pomacanthidae > Centropyge > Centropyge bicolor. The sequence goes on along the minus strand of JBBMOC010000013.1, from coordinate 358,384 downwards.
GTGATGAAGTGGCAATCAGATAGGAATGAATTGGTAGACACAGCCTAAAAATAAATACGAATCCAACAATTGCAGGAAAACATTTGTGTGGAGTTTAGGTTCATAACATTATGATAAAGTGATGAATTTATTTAGATCAAAATATGAGGTCACATGCAGCGGTTTTGCAAAAATGATCACAACGATTATATGCACAAATATTTTAAAGTCACATAATTTAGATTTTTATGAAATTGCCGGTGTTAAAGCTGTGAAAAAAATAAGAATGTATTTGAAACTACAAACATGGACGTTCTAACTGTCACGGCTCAAGTCTCGTGATATTACCAGACACCGATTGCCAGGCACCACGGAGAGGATGAGAGCAGTGAGCAAAATATCTCGGTTGTTCTGTAGCTAAAGAACATTTTTGATTTAACATACACTTTCTCACATAGGTTGTACTTAAAATCAAAAGCCCTCATATTGTTATATGTCAGTCGTAATTTCTTGAAAGTGAGATTTGGAAGTACGCGGCCACAGAAGCCAAATTGTATGTGTGAAGTGCTAACAGTTAGCTGACAGGCTAGCTAGCATAGCCATTGATGCAATGGCGCTGAAAAGAATTCAGAAGGTGAGTCTGTTTTTTTCTTTCATGCTAAACAAGCCTTGTAGCAGAAACATTTCTGTGACAGTGGGACCCTCTGTGAAGACCATACCAGTGTATAGCCTGTTATTCAGCTCGACTTAGCCACACTTTGCTGCTTTTTGTGCTCTGTTTTAGAATAATTCACAGACAAAGACGAGCTAACTGCTGGTGACCCTGTTGGTGCATTGCTACAGAATCGTTAGCTCTCAATAACCAACTCATACAGCCTTTATGTTGACAGCTACATTTTGCTTGTGTTCAGCATTTAATTTGTTCTTTCTGACACTGTGCACCTCATCAATACTACAGTAAAGGTTGCTGGAGTTCGCTAACAAGCCAAAAAAGTCATTTCGCAGTGCAGCACTACGTTAGCATCAAGCTAGTGGGTGCTTTGGTTTACATGAGCAGTATTTGCTTTTAAACTGTGAGCTTGTCAGTTGTCTTTGTCCGTGTGGTTGGTCACTGACAGTAGGGCTGTTTAGTTCCTGAATGACAGCTGCTTGCTGGTTGCCAAAATTGAACCCTGGTGTCAGTGTTGCCATATATGGATTGGTAAATGGGGCACTGGAGCAGGCCACTGTGTGTATTTATATAACTGAATAGATACACTTCCTTTCAAGAGATGTTAAATAACCAGCTTAATGTCTATTTAACCATCTGTTGTTTTGCGTCTGTGCTGAATATTGTGGAATGGTAGTTTGGAGATAGCTTTTACATTCATTGATGATATAATTTAATACAATAGTCTTTGCCTTTTGTTTTTCTATTTTTGTTGCCTTTGTTGTCAACATTCATGATCTAAACTGAACTGATGACCGAAATGTTGATGAAGTCATCTGTCCTATAACCACAATTTACATGTCCAAAGCCCTGGATCATGACTGTACAGCAAATATGGCTGCCAATGAAAAGACTAGCCTAATTACACCCTGTCTAAAATTTCAAGTTAGCCCACTTCACATAAAGCAAGACATAATATGGATTAAGCCCAAGTGAATTTACAGACAGGATGGTATTCTTCTTTCTCAATCTCTGTCAAATTTCAAATTAAATGTAATCCATCTATGATCCATCATTTTGACATATAGTGCTTTGCCCTAATGTTCAGGCTCAAGTATCAGGATATTTTCTTGTGCACATTTATCTAATATATAGTAAATGAGTATAAAGCACCCCCTCTGTTTTCAAACCCAATTTAAAATGTATGTGATTTCCTTGCAAAGAGTTTAGTTGTACGATACTGCAACTGACCAGTAAATTCATTATGTCATCGTCTTGTCTGTAGGAACTGTCAGACCTGCAGAGGGACCCACCTGCTCAGTGCTCTGCTGGGCCAGTTGGAGAGGATTGTAAGTAATCAGAAAATTGCTGCATCACTGTGTGCCTGAACTTTTTTTGCATCATTATATTTCATCAGTGTGTCAGTATGTCATGGTGTGTCAGGAGTTTGCATCCAAATGTTTATACTCGAGACATTATTAATCTTTTTTTTCTTCCTCCAGTGTTTCATTGGCAGGCAACAATAATGGGTCCCGTAAGTGAAACTGTATCACAACCTGATTGAAATAAGCAGCCAAAACAATGAAACTGCTGTCAACAAACATATCTTGTTTCTTTTTTTATGCCAACAGAGTGACAGCCCATATCAGAGTGGAGTGTTTTTCCTCACCATTCACTTCCCAACAGATTACCCCTTCAAACCACCCAAAGTGAGTGAGGTTCTGCCTAGTGTGTGACCTAATGAGGCACATTTTTCAACTCATTTTACCTCTTCCTCATTCAATTATTTTACTGTAGAAAAGGAAATTAGCTTCACTTGAAAATTACAACATTCTTTCCTGTTTTGTCACAGGTCGCATTCACAACAAAAATTTACCACCCTAATATCAACAGCAATGGAAGTATTTGTCTGGATATACTGAGATCACAATGGTCGCCTGCACTTACAGTATCAAAGGGTAAGGAATGACACAATGATCATCTGGTCTGGACTGAAAAGTCTAAATTACCTTTCATTTACTCCCTGACTGAATTCCAGGGCTCTTCTTTGCCTTCAGATGATGTTTAGTTTTACTTTCCCAGTACTGAAATATTATATATTTTAGAAAATTTAATTTCGTCCTCCATCGCAATGTCCAAAAACCACAGAAACCACTTAATTTTGGTTGCCTTGATCTTTTCTCTCTGATATAGCTTCTTTTCCTGCTCAAAACATGCAGAGCAGGTTTGTATCGTGTGAAAAAGGTACATTCTGACAGCAGGCAAAAGTGGTCCAACTCGTGACAAGGTCACACTGGGTTCTGATATTGGTCCCATTATCAAAATAATGATAAAATAATAATAAAATAAACAGCCAAACAAAAAAATTAGATTTGAGCTATAAATCCCAAGTGAGCAAGGCCTGCAGTGTGAACATAGACAACGTAATGTTGAAATGCTGTTTCATTCGCTCAATTCAACTTCTTCTAGGCCTGTGTCCATTAGACTCAGGCCAGGTGTTGTTAAAAACTCTGTGCCACGGTCAGATTCTAATGTAAATACTTTCTCTTTTATGCTTCCACAGTATTATTGTCTATCTGCTCTCTTCTTTGTGATCCAAATCCGGACGACCCACTGGTACCAGAGATCGCCCACACATACAAGGCTGACAGGGAAAAGTAAGTATAAAACATGAATGAGATTCAACACATGTCTCAATTCACTGTCATACTGACTTGTTTTTTGTTTTGTTTTTTTGGACAAGTTTAGTTTTAGTTTGTGAGTTTGACTGAAACCTTTTTTCAAACTTTGCTTGTTTTTTATAGGTACAACAAATTAGCAAGAGATTGGACACAGAAGTATGCAATGTGAGAGGGCCAGGGAGGTCAAAATACAAATGAGAACAAAAACACGTTTTATTTGTAACTTGAGGCAAATGAGCAACAGAGGAAAATAACTAGACAACAGCCCATCGTTTGGAGGAGGAAGTGATACAGTGAGGTACAGTGCCACCTGGCTTTCCATGTGCTGAGCTGCTACCATGTGCTGTCCTTCATGACTTGTATGGATCTGCTGAGCAGGACCTGACGGACTCCTTAAAGCACTCCCATATGGAATACCGGAATCTCTTCACAGTCCATAACGCCACAGTCAGACTTTAAACTGTTACCCCTGCTCCTGTGATCATCACTATCATTGTTGCTATTCATACGCATCATTTTCACCGTCCATGATTCATATCGTTGTGCCACTCAGAAGGAATATGTTTGATCTATTTAGGAGATTGGCTCTCCCTTCAATTCAGAGGTACTGTCTGTGTCCCACTGGATGTCTCGTTATTGCTGTATTTCCATGTATTTAGTGGCCTTTCTGTGTTATTATTTTCGGTATATGTGCAATTGAGGCAGAATGTCCCCTGTCCAACACAAAATGGTGCAGTGCCATTACCAGCAGCTGATCTGTTGGCACATACTGCCTCTGCCCCGAAACAATGTGAAAGATGTGAAGAATCATTGGTCTCTATCACCCACTGCATTTTAAATTGCAACAGTATGTAGTGGTTTAGACAACACTGGAGAGCTGCTGTTACGAGCCAGCGGGCCTTCGCATCACTGTTGTGGGGCTTTGTAGGGTGAATGTCAACTTCCATTTTTCTCACACATGCTGTCATTGCCCTTATATCCTGTATAAGTAACCACCCATGGCTGGTGTCCATAGTGGACAAAATACTACTGTTGTTTGACTTGTTATTTGTTGTGTAGCTATGAACATAGCTACTCTTTGGCCTATAGCTAAGCTGTGTGCCACCTCCTCAGTACAGTTACTCAGGTATCGAACCAAATCATCAGCCTTTACATGCAGTGACCCATGGTGAGAAAAATGACCAGGGCACATATCATCAGACTTCTACAAAAAAAACAAAACAATAGTACTTATCTAATTTCACTGGTTTGTTCACATAGAAGAAAACACTCACGCTTCCTGAAGAGGCAAATGATCAAAGACAGATCAGCACTCCTGAAGTTCTTTATGCATAGAGGCCCTGATGTCTTGTGTTGCACAAATATATGCTGTCCCAGAAGTACTGTCATTTTGTCACAGAGAGAGGTTTTTCATAATCCCTCTCCAGTTCTTTAAATCACCATTTCATTTATTTTTGAACAAAACATGGATGTGAACAGCTTTTAAATTACGCTGTTAAACATGTACATGCTACTGTTTTTTAAAAATGAAATGGCCTTTGGCTACAGCTGGTATCACTTATACTCAACATACTAGAAATGAGAACTTAAACAGGCTTCACATTTTTGCAGAACCCAGTCATTTCAAGTCATGTGCATCCTGTTACTTGAGGTGAATAAATGGAGTAACTTGCCATGACAAGTTAATTTTGCTTTAAATATCCAGTGATGTGAAGTTTGTCAGCATTTCTTTGTTTATATTCATTATCGGGTCTGCAGAGATTCTTTGTGTTTTGTTTTTTGGGGTAAATAATCCACACTGACAGTAAAACAGTTTATCTGGGTGAAACTTTGGTGACCTTTTGTATTTTATCTTTGAAAGCTTTAGTTTTAGGCAGTTTTTTTTTTCATTTATGTCACCAGAATTGAACATGATTGTGATGTGTCATAATGTAATATTAGTTTTAATATAATCCATTGTGACTGTTGGATAAAGTAGTTAGGATTTTTTTTATCTTGGCTCATAATGTGCTGATGCTGCCAATATGAAGGGAATTATTTGATGTTATAAAGGGGAAAGAATTTTGCTATTGAGGCATTATTGAGTGGATTCATCCAGAAAGATCCATAGTAAAGCATGAAAATTTTAGAAGCTTTGACTGTAGAATTAACACCATGGTTTAAGCGCCAAATATAGATTTTCATTATTGTTAGCTGCTGTAGAGAAATTTGTCAAAACAAGTTGTCCTGAATTACAGTATATACTAAAAGGTTTTGAAAATATATCCTCTAAATGCAGTGAAAGTCTTTTTGCTGTCAGACCACAATTGAAAATGACTTGTGTGTAATAGTACTAGTTCAACCTTTGTGTGCATTGTTGTTTGTTCATCTGGCTATTTATTTATTTGAAAGCTGATTATCTTCCAACTGTACGACTGAACGCAGCCTCAATTCATCATGTGAGTGATGTGACATTGACATCCTTTGTCCAGTGTGCTCAATAGAGTTTATTTAGGCAGCTTGGCATGCTTTGCACTCTGGAGAACCTTCTCACAGCCATTTGCCAGATATCAGGGATTTCGTTACAATTCATCTGCCTAACACCTCTGACTAAAATTTTAGCCTTAACCCTCATTTTGTGTAAATACAGAGAGAACATTGTCATAAACTGTAAATTTGCTATCAGGGCTGTATCCCCCAAAATGGGTGATTCATTTCGTCAGTAGACATGAAATCCTGCTTGAACAGTATTTTTGTTTAAAAAAATTCAGCCTGGCTTTCTCTGAATGCAGGACCAGCCTTCATGCATCTTAAAATTTGGAATATGTGTGCTTGAACTGCCACCATGAACGTCCACATGTCCTCACATAGCTGACACAAGATAACTATTGAGCGTGTCATAACATATGAATAAAGCTCATCTTGGTTTACTGTTGTATGCTGTCATTTTTGTGTGTCTATGATGAAGTGATAACCAACAGTATGAGAACCAGCTGTGCATTGATGGCATTTTAGAAGGAGTTGATGCCTTCAAACAACCAGACATAATGTCATCTTGGTTCACTGTTGTCTGCACTGATTTTGTGTGTCCTCATGATGAATAACAGCTGTATGAGCCACAACCAGCTGTGGAATGATGGTATTAAAGGAGGAGTGAATAAGAAGGTGGAAAAATAATGTTTCGATTAATCAGAGGAAATCATGGACATGCAGTGTGGCTGATTTTATTTCTCCATAAGATCATTCATTGAGCTGTAAAAAGTTGCGCTTAATGTGTTAAATAGCACTGCTTCATACATGTGAGCGCTGCACTCAGGGGTGCGTTTGATTCATCAAACACTCATGCAAGGTTTTTGCGGTGACGACAACTGTATTATAGCACAGAACGAGCTTTCATAGTATTTCTTTTTCCCAAAGTCTGAATTTACTTCTCCTTAATGGTTATAAAAAAAAACGTCAATTGCGCAGATTTACAGTTGAGTTTTGTACAATTAAAAACCAAAAATAACTCCGTGCTCCCGGGGCGTAGCGCTGCCACACTCGCGGCGTCGCAGCTGAGATGTAGCTGTTAGCTGAACTGGCTTCCTGTACATCTCTGCCGCTCCTCCCTGTAGGAAGGGCGCATCCCGGATAGCTAGCTGGCTAGCTGGACTCAGCACAACGATGGCAGTAAACCTCAGCAAAAATGGCCCTGCATTAACAGCTGCTTTTAAAGAAGTGGTAGATGAAAAATCCAGTACCAACTGGTAAGAAGCATCATCTTTGAGTCACTGTTAGCTTAATGGAGAAGCTATTATGTTGCCTGCAGTGTTGGTTAGCATTGAGCAACACTCAAGTAAGTTAACGTTAACCTAACGTTAGCTAAACTTAACAGCACTCTGTTAATCACCACCTTCTATTTGTTAGATTAGAGAAAGCATCAGTAAAAATCAGGTTTGTTTACATGGGAGTTCCTCACATTTAAAGCCAGTGTGGTCATGCTAAAGATGAGCTAACTGAATAGCTAGACATTGATAATTAGCTAGCTACCATAAACAACTAACAGGCTAAACTTGATTTCTGTGTTTGCATGTGCTTTTTTTATAAAATCCTTTGTTACGTTTGTCTGCCAGAAATGTGTCAGTAGCTCTCCACCTCACTCACTTCCTGGTAAGAGATCAGAAGTTAAATATGGCCAATATGTGAAAGTCAAGTCTAAGAACTTCCTCCTTGCTTTATCTGCATGTTGCAGGAGTGTCTGTATTTGCCTTGAGGTTTAAATGAGACCTGTTGATGAAGGTGTTTAACGATGACCTGAATTAATTAATCCCAGGGAGTAATTGTCCAGAGACTCCTGCTGGCTTCATATTCAGTCTGAAAACTGAATGTTGGAAACTCTGCACTGATGTGTAACATCACAACTTGCTGTTAATATATTTTTCTAAAATCATGCTGACAAAGGTGTGAAGACAGAATAAAGAAGTGATCTTTCATTGACTGGTTTCAGTGTGAGTGTGACTGTGAAATTCCCCTTACCTACCTCTGAAATTAGGCACCAAATTCACAGTACTGATCAGAAACAAACTTCCTTATAAGGCCAATGAACCTGACCGTGAGCTTGATTTCCAGTATTTTTATTCCTTCAAACATTAACATATACTGGATGTCTGAGATTGAATTGTTACTGTAATATGTGCGGTGATTATTGTGTCAGTTTCATTGTGTCACATGGCGGATGACAGTAATACAAGCAGATCTTAAAGGCGTAAGTTTCTGTAAGATAGCAATGATGATTCCTCTGTAGTTCTGATCTGAGGCAATATCATAAAGCACATATGATTTTTTTTTTTATTTAATTGGCGTAGACATTATTTGCGTTCAAAACTAAATCTTCTCTATATGCCATTAAATTAGGCCTTATCATATATTCATATACATATATATGAATAGACATATATTCCCTAGAATATCACAGAAGCAAAGGCTCCTACAAATGTCTCCACGCCAATGAAAGTGATGGAGAAAAGATGGTTGCTTTCCAGCAGGAAATGGCCCAGTATTAACGACAGATTCAGTTTGTAAATCCTGCAAATCCTTCGCTATTTTTATTGGGCATTGAATATACAAGGAGAAGTCTTTACTGGAGCAGCAGCGTCCAGCCTGTGAAAGTTCCTGACATGGCTGATTTAGAATGGGATTAAAACTGCAGTGATACTCCAGTATATTTAAATTGACCTACTTCCTCTGTGCAATGTATCCTGTTGAAGTGTGACGCTTGCTTAAAATCAGTTTACAAGACATCCATTGTTTTGTTTAGTGTGATATGGTGCTCATCAACTTCTGGAACAAAGTCTTTTCTGTGTCTGTGTGATCTCTTTGGCTGTTAATATATGACCTTGTGTTTTCTATAGGGCCTTATTCACCTATGAGGGAAACAGTAATGATATCCGGCTGGCAGAAAAAGGCGGTGAGTAGATATTGTTATCAAGTATTTATGATCTCAAAGTGGTATTATCAAATGTGTGCAGGAATTTCACCGTCAGCATACGGCTGCAGCAGTGGAATATCAGCACAAAAGGACTGCGTGCCTCTGCTTTCTCACCCCATCATTTGTAAAGGGGAAAAATGTCCGCAGTTACACAACCGACCACAGTAACCATTTGACTTTTCCACATTGTTTATGTATCAGATGGAGGACTGGAGGAGTTGGTTGAGGAATTGAACAGTGGAAAAGTGATGTATGCCTTCTGCCGCGTCCAGGATCCAAATTCTGGTCTGCCTAAATATGTCCTCATCAACTGGGTTTGTGTTACACTTAAACATAGTGCATTTGTTTGTCCTCTTTGTAGTGGCCATCCTTGAACTTGTAGAATAATCCTTTGTGTTTTAGACTGGGGAAGGAGTGAAGGATGCCAGGAAAGGAATATGTGCAAATCATGTCAGTTCCATGGCCAATTTTCTCAAGGTAACACTTATTTTTTACTGTACTTTAAATATACATTTGAATGTCTCCTGCAGTCTCTTTATGCTTTTGTGTGCTGAATTGCATGTTAATAATGGCTTGGAGCAGGTCTTAAAATACTTTACAGCGAGCTGCAGACATTGTTGGTATAATGCTAGAGCTTTGTGGTATTGGCAAGTATCATTAATATCATACCAGCAAATGGCGCAAACTACTGGGTGGTGCATGCTTAAACCAAGATAACAACATAGGTGTTTCCCTATTTGTCTGAGCATTAAAATGAGCTCTTATTTCATGCTGTTTAAGGGGGCCCATGTTACAATAAATGCCAGGGCAGAGGAGGATGTGGAACCCGAGGTGATCATGCAAAAGGTGGCCAAAGCCTCAGGAGCAAACTACAGCTTCCACAAAGAATCTTCCAGCCGCTTCCAGGACAGCGGCCCTCAGGGTCCTGTGGTATGCAGCGCAGGCAGTTCCTGCTTGTGCCGTCCTGTTTGTTTGTGTTTCATGCTAGAAAGATAAGCAGAGGGCAAAATCTTCACTAGGCTCCTTAATCTCAAAACGTGGATACATTTTAAATATTTGTGTTTTGTTCCTCTTTGTTATGGTCTTCCACACTCACACACACAATTCTACCACTGAAAACACTCCAAACAGAAAAATTGGAAAATGCTGACCTACAAAAATGACCCAACCACACTGAATTGAGATCTTTTTCTGTTTCTCTTTCCTCTTTGTCCATCATGCTCTCTTTGTGAGAGAAAGCAACCATGGGTCCGTATCTGATAGTTGTTTAAGATCAAAACAGCTTGCACTAAATATATCAGACACTTGTGTTAATATTCAAACAGAATATATGATGTGACATCGGCAAGACAGAAGCTGAAAGCTCTCATTTTTATCCTTTTTATGACTGAATAAGATACAAGAAGATTTAGCTACAGTAAATAAAGCTAACTAACTGTGGTTGTTGGATTCCACTGTATTTTTTTCTGATTATGTCTAATGTTTAGCGCGGTCATGTTAAATGGTCTTTTGTTCCTGCAGGGCTCAGTGTACCAGAAGACCAACGCCATGTCGGAAATCAGAAAGACCAACAAAGACACCTTCTGGGCCCAGGCAGAGGTAAGCTCCTGAACATGCATCAGTCTAATTCTGACTTCACCTCTTAGACAGTATGAGCTTTACTTTAAAAATTTTTTCGTTTTGTCGAAGATGTTTTTGAATCATTGACTTACTGAAATTTGAACAACTCTCTACAATATTGCAAGAGCTTGCAGTTTTGAAACATTTGACAAATGTTACCACTCCTCTTGAAATCTTTCATAAAAATACAAGGCAGGCAGTTTTTTCCATCATGAATGTAACTGTAGTCAGGGAAAGCATTGTTTTTTGTCCTTTGTTTGCAGTTTTGGCTCATCACCCTACCTGTCACAGAGACACCCAGAAAGTGGCGCACGTCGCCTTCCAGTATTCTTAGATGGACTATTGTGAAGTTTTTAATGAAGGTAATATTTACAAAATACCCACAACGACACTGTTTCTGTTTTTCTTTTAGAAAGAAGAGGAGAAACGTCGCCAGGAGGAGCGGCGCAAAGCAGAAGAGGAGCGCCAGCAGCTGGAGAAGGACAGGAAAGACAGAGAGGCCAAAGAGGCAATGCAGAGGGACAAAAGGGACAAGGAGAGGGCCTCTCAGATCGAGCAACAAAAGTAGGCAGCAACTGAAGGAAATGCACACTGGTTAAGACTGGTCTGTAGCAGCACCTGTTAAAAGGTTCAAATTCCATTTCCTCTGTCTTCTAAATTATAATTTCTTTAATAGGAAATACCAACAGCAGCAGGAAGCCCAGAGTAAAGAGCAGGAGAAACAGCGCTGGGTGAGTTCAAAAGGAAATTAACTGTTGACCATTTCAATCATCAATTAATTGTGGATTTTCAAGCAAAAATGTCAAACATTTGCTGGTTTCAACTTCAAATGTTAGGATTTTATGCTTTCCTTTGTCATTTATGTTGTAAAAGAAGAGTCAGTTTGGGCAATGGGAAATTATGATGAAAATGACTCAACGATGAATCATGGAAATAATTAGCAGATTAATTCCTAATAAAAATAGTCATTATTTGCAACTCTAATGGGTTTGAACTCTGAGGTACCCTGACAGAGACATACGGAGCAGATCCTGAAATGAGTGTGAAATTTGCTTTCATATCGAGTGTTACCCACTTTTCTATGATTGTGTTGATAGTGTAATAAGTTGAGGCAGTGCACACATCTTGTAAACACTTATGTCAGAAGGATAGCTAATGTCAGCAATCAAAACATTGATATCAACATCATCAGGAGGAGCAGGAGGAGAGCCAGGCAGCCCAGCAGAAAGCAATCAAGAGAGGTGAATCTGTGGAAAAGGCCAATGTGAGTTCCCCTTCCTGAAAGCGCTCTCCTCTGGCCAAACTACTTTCCTTTTTCTTGCCTGTCTCAACACCAAATGTCTCTCACTAATCAAACGTGGAGCACTTTGAAGCTCAACCTAACATCTTCCTTCTTTACTTCATGGTCTCTCCTCTCTCTGATCATTTATAGAAATCAGACTTCTGTCTGTTCTGCAGTCGTTCTCTCAGCAACACTTGTCTTTGCATTATTGATAAGCTGTGGCCGTCTAATGCTTATTGCACATGTTATTGGTTTTCTTTCATCTAGGAGGCGGCCTCTCTCATCTCTCAGCGTGCTGTGAACCCCAGAGAGATGTTCAAGCAGAGAGAGAGAGGAATAACTCCCAGTGACTCAGATGCCCCCTCTGCCGCCCCTGCCAGCCCACAGCCAGGTATCCCCTTGAACACACCGCCACCTCTCCATATAAATGTGTTTGCTTTAAATGTTGCTGACCCTGCTGCATTACTACAGGGCTCTGTTAGCCTCTCTCTCAGGTAGCAGCGGTAGGTACAAACTGGTGATTTCTCTGGAGGAGATTGTCTCCTAACGTTGTCTTTTTCAGAGCTACAACTTTCCATCAGACTGTCTACTGGACTCATTGTCATACTTAACACTCTGTCTCCATCATGGTGTCTTCTCTTCTTCTGCTCAACTTGTCTGCACTTTATTTTCTCTCTCTCGTCCATTTTTTTGGCATGTTTTGGGGGTTCCATGTGTGTCTCTGCTCAGGGCGTCTGCAAAGCCCTTTTCTGTCTAAGCCAGTGTATGAAAGTGAGCAAGCCAGCTCACCTCAGCGCCAAGCTTCTCCTGTGCCAGCAGGCTCCGCCTCTCCTGTCCGTGCCACAGGTGTGAGCTAACACACACACACACACACACACACACACACACACACTGACAGTGACGCTGATGCATCCAGACACACACACAGACACTATTACATGCAGAAAGAATGCATACACAAAATACTGGGTGAAGGACGCAAACTAAAAGCTGCATGCTTCATTTCTCATTGTTGTTTCTGTGTCTCATCATCTTATATTCCTTACAATGGTGAATTTCATCATGACTCATGCTTCCATTCAGTGTACTTTCTGTTTCCTAAGAAACTCTCAGATAATTGTTTTGTTACTCCATAAAACATGCTAAGAATGCTCTTGTGTCTGGTGGTGGATTTCAGCCTGTGTGGACTTGTGAATGTTGTTCCTTTGTGTACATGCATGCCTGTGCTTGTGTTTTGGGTGATAAGAGCCTGATGTGGATGATGGGCAGTCCAGGTGTGAGTATGAGGAGCAGGAGGCGCCCCTCCAGGAGCAGCCGAAAGGTGGGGCCCATTTCACACAACACCAGCCTCAGTGTTTAACCCTTTATACATAAGCTTCCCAACCCTCCCATCTGCTTCTTATAATGTTATAATTGGTTATGAGCACATATTATTCCCCCCCAGCCAAACTGTGCTGCCAGGATCAGCTGCTGCCACCTGCTGGTAGAAAGGCAGATCAAACAGTTTTACTGATAGAAATCTCTTTTCAGAGGAAGCACCAGCTGCCAACTCCTACATCCAAGAGCCAACTCATGAAGAGCCAGCTCAGGTAGTTGTTTATTCACCGTTTGGCAGGAAATGCTATAACTTTTTCCTTCCACCACATAAGTCGTTCTGAAACACAACTAAACCTGATACCACTTCCAGGTGGAGGAGAATAACTATGAGGTGGCTGCTGAGACATCAGACAGAGGCATCTGTGCCAGAGCCTTATATGACTACCAGGCTGGTGAGTTTTCACTGCACTGTCACAACCTGTTGACTGATGCAAGATACACTGATACTGATACAAGTATTAAAGAGCAAGTTAACGCTTTGTTTTAGCTTGGACATGTCTCCTTCACAAATTCAAAAGATGCATTTAAACCCAGACTCTCAAACAATAAAAGTAAATTATGTGTTCTCTGTTATTCTTTAGTAGTTTCTTGTTTGTAATGTCTGCAGAGACGGAATTATAATCTAATGAACTTTTGCTTGATATTCCAACAATGTGATGTTTGAGAATGTGCATCATATAGTAACTGTGCTGATGTTCATGTGTCACTGCTCCTCTCCTCCAGCTGACGACACAGAGATCTCGTTCGATCCCGACGAAATCATCACCGGGATCGAGATGATAGACGAGGGCTGGTGGCGAGGCTATGGCCCAGACGGCCATTTTGGAATGTTCCCAGCCAATTACGTGGAACTTATCTAGCCCGGCGCACCTCCCCCACCCCCACCCAAGATTATCACACTGGCAGCCCTGGCAGAGGACCTCTGCAGTAAAACAACACACAGCAACGTCGGTCCTTGCACACAAGTGAGCTGATCAGGCTGAGACGGAGCAAATGATCCTCCACATTACGGACCAATGAACAAATGGTAATCGTGGGCCCGAAGCTTTTGAAATCTCCTCATTTCAAGAAAGCAATTCCATTCAATTGTTGATGTTATTAGCGAATGATGGCATAGTTTAGGGATTTGTGATGACCCACAGGGCGACCAAAACTCCCTCCCACTCCCCCTAAATAATACATTTCTTTACCTATAAATGTGATGCAGTACAATATCAGCCTTTGTTGAGTCTTAAATTCAATTGTGAGCATTAAATGCACTTCTTGTTAGCATTCCTTAAAAAGTGACTTCAGTTCTATTTCAGGTATAATTTGGTTGTTACTTGTAGCAAATGTTCCTGTACGTTTCAGGAAGAAAAAAAAAATCAAAGATGGTGGTACTCGCTACAGTATAATCTTCTGCCTTGTTTTTGCCTTTCTTTACCGGCAGACTGAATTTTCCTCTGTTTTTTACGTGATTGAACTTAACATCCTGTGTGAATTTCAAACCATGTTTTAGTACTGATCTGACTGTGATTGAAGTGAATATTTAAAAAAAAAAAAAAACAGATGATTTTTTTTTTTTTTTGCTGTGCTCTGGGTGGTTGACTTTAGTGGGGAAACACATACAACGGTTAAGTTCCCTTTAACTGTGTGTATATAACACTTGTTTTCATTTCAAGTTTTCATCTGAACCAGATTATTTCAACATATTTAATGTTTCAGGGACAAGCTGAACAGAGGAAAACACAAGTCAGCGTTTCTTTTTCTTTTTTTGGATCTCGCTGGTCTGAGGTTGATTTTCGAGTGCACGACAGATCTCTTATAACTAATATGTGGTAATGTGGTGCCATAATGAGGGCGAGGGAACGCAGTGATTGGTGACATTTTAATTGAACTTTTGAAACGGTTTGACAGCAGAATTTATGTAAATTCACTGTTTTTATCATGGAACAAATTTCTTGCTCTTTCAAGCTTTTAGGTCAGTCGACAAAAAGGAAAAATTGATCCTGAGTATCAAAGGGCATCGTGTATCCATTGTATTATTCATGTTTGTTTTTCCAGAGTCTATTGTAATGCACAGACATTCTTCATAATAAAATGAATAAAGAAAGAAGCTGCGTTGTCATATCACTTCTCTCAAATAGGCCGAGGCTGCATACGTTTAAAAAAAAAAAACAGTTTGAATAACATCAGAACACATTCAGGGATTTTCAGAGGTCTAACAGGAACTCGGGCGTGCACACAGACTCAGTATGTGCTCTACAATCAGTTTCCTGGAATGAGGCAACAGCTGGGGAATTCACCTCTAATGCATAGGTTTCATTTTCACACGAAAAATCAGATTTTGCTTCTCCCACATCCTTCAGTTAAATCTTTGTTCAGGTGAATTACAAATGACGTGCACTGCAAACTTACTTCTATTGACAGATTAAGAAATCTGCAGAAAAACTCAGCCTAAAAAAACTTCCAGTATATATTTTATTTAAACTCAGTCACCTTTCCTGTTTTTCCTTTTCACATGTTTGTTTTTTAATTTTTGGGTTCATGAGCACTTCTACTAATGTCATTACATATTTTACATATATATACTCACATGTCAGGCAGGTAGGTTAAATTTAATTCCCACTGTGTCTCAACAGTTTTCACGAAATGTAAATCTTGTGCAAATCACACTGTCCTGCAGAATACTGCTCAAGACGTTTATTAGATGTCCACTGAAAGTCCTCCTGCAGATCTCATCTTAATAAGATCTTAATATTACTTCATAATAATAATTCTTAATCTAACTTTTAATGCTTCAGTCCAATGAAATATTTCCCAAATATTCAATCTCAGCCTGTTTCTAATTGTAATGGAAAATGTCTTTAAATGTAATTTATTATTTGCTTGTCACTAAATGAATCAACCTGCTATCTGGACTTTTCTGTCTAACCGTACTCCAGTTTCAGGATTGTTTCCTCTTCTACCTACACCATCCAGAAACTAGACGAAAATATTAACGCCACCAATTATGTGCAAGTGGGTTGAAAAATACACCATGTTGTATCGTTAAGAACAACTGACAGAAATATACAGTGTATCTGCATTCATTAAAACTGATATAGACACATACACAGAAATGACAGTTTCTCACCATGACTGCACTCTTCTATGTGCCAGTTGCATGTTTGCAGATGTTCCCAGGATAGTGACTCACCTCAGATAGGAAATCTTTTCTGTGTTGGATTCACAATATTTTCTCTACACGTTCTCATTTACATCGCGCTGCCCTCACCTCAACCTCGCATGTTTATGTCAGTGAAAGTCTGAAATGAATAGCTGGGGATTTTCTCAGTCTTAAAGCCTGTGTTTTTGCTCATCGTCTCCACATTTGTTGTCGACTGCAGGAGATAGGAGAGTTCTCTGCAGCACATATTGTCGCAAACTGAATTAAAATACATATTTATAAAGCCTCATGTGTGACATAAGTCTCACAAGTCTCACTGTCTATATTTAAATAGTGAATCAGACGTCTACAAATGTATTATGTCTCCACTTCATAATCACATGTAAGCAGGCGTCTTCAAATTCTAAATATCTGCTTTAATTCTCATGCCTGAGTTCATTTTTTCATACAGGACTTGTTTGAATACCACATTTGTTCCATTTGTGCTTTTTGTTGATCAGCTCAAAAATCACAATTTCTCAAACAAACAAAAAAAAAAGCAAAACAAAAAAACTTGTTTTTTATTTTTGTCAAACAAAAAAAAATCCCTCTGAGATTTGGACAGTGTGTAGATATTTGGTTATTTTGACATTTAAATGTTAATCATTTTGAAATGTCACACTCTATCCGCAACAGATGGAGGAACAGGGCATCCCCCTTTGAAACAGATCAAAAACACGCGGAGGAAATGTGGATAGTGTAGAGAGCAGCTTCATCACTCATCAGAGCTTCTGTCACGAGATCTGTGTGATTTCATTGAGCGGGACAGTCAAATTCAAACAGTGGGCAAATACAGTAAGTTTTAAATGTGACCTTAATTTCAGAAATGGTTTTTGAAAAATGCTGATGCTTCTTCTGAAGGTCAATGACATAAAGACCATAAATGAAGACAACTCCCTCTGACTCATTCCTGGCAGCAGAGAAATAGATGGCCGTTTTTTTACTCATCTCTAGTGGAAAAATCTGCTTCTGCATTGTCCTGGCATTTTCTTTTTAACCAACACCTTTCAGGCAATGGCCAGTGGAAACCATTTTAAAGAAGTGGCGATTCACCTCTTCCTTAAAACATGAAGTCTGAACCAGCCAATGTCAAAACTTTCATTTATCTACAAGTGAACCTTTAGTGTCTTTTAACTTGAAGTCTAACTGTTAAGTCCAGTTCAACGTTTTTACACTCAACAATTTCATTCCAGCAGCAAATCTGCGCTTCTGGATTTCCTACCTCACATTTGGGTCAGAGTTTGATCAAATTTAAAACCATATGAAAATTAAAAACCAACATTACATAGGCTGCACACTGAAAACAATGCACTACTTCCTTAATATTACTCCCATTTTGAACAAACTCTTCCTCTGTTGTGTTTTATTTTAACATCCTCAGACACACTCATAATAAATTAGGGAAGGAAAATGCTTTCAAAATGCTTCTTCATTGTGGCATTCATGTTGTGGTGCTTCGAAGACATAAAGATGTGACAGCAGAATAAAAAATTCCCACATAAACACACGCTTCTATTCTGCCTAAACACAATGTTAATTACTACACTGAACACTACACTGAAATAGCAACATGCGTTTTTTTTTTTACATGAAAACAAACCTGTATCATTTGTTTCTGAATTACATCTGACTCATTGTGTAATTACTCATCCCTAATTTACATTGACAGTAAGTGGTTAAATTTCCAAATTTCAATAAGATTGTCATGATCCCGTTTTCTGTCACTGACTGTCTCTGTGCTAATGCATATTTTGCTCTCTCCCTGCAGGATGCACGGGTAGGGGAGGGGCCGCTCTCCACAGGAGCGAGGTTCACCTGGCGCACCTGGCTGCAATCTGGTCATCAGTGCGGCTATTTCAGCCCAGGTTCCTTGGCGTTCTGTGCCAGATGATTACAAGCTCTGCCTCAGCAGCCTGCATGCGTCTCGCTCCTTGGAAGCTCTCTAGTCCCGATCCCGTGCTCCTCGTGTCTCTAGTGAGATTTCTCCAGTGAGTTTTTTGTTTCCTGGACACTCTCAGTTTCATCCTTGTGTAGCCTTTTTCCCCTCGTGGTGATTTTTCGTTTTCAGCTTTCTGTTGTACTTTTCCCTTATGGTGATTTTGTGTTTTTGATCCTTTTACGTATTTTTCCCTGTTAGGTGATTTTCTGTTGCACTTTGTCTTTTTGTAAATAAACCTTTTGAAACGCCTCTGCTACTGGGTTCCGGCTCTCCTTGCTCCCCACGTAACAAAGATAATATTATTGCTGACATCTTGGAAACTAGATTTTTTAAAGCTTTATTTGAATGTACCAGAATTGAATTGAATCCAGGCTTTAATCATCATCTGAAACTCAGAGAAGTTATTATAACATCAAAGCTGTGAGGAAGAAAGAAATTCTTATTTGTTGTCTCTCGAGTATATTTTTCTCACACAATAAATTGTGGTAATATGAAAAGCAGTGATGACATTACAGACCCATCTGTTTCTAACAACTTTGTAAACATAAGACACCAACTTAATTTTGCATATGTTTATTTATCTGGAAATAAATAAACTCTAAAGCTTCACGGTCAGACGAGTAAACCGGTGACAAAGTATCTGAATGAAGAGTTTGATCAACACCAAACTGTTTGGACACAGATGTTGTCTTTTGAAACTCAGGACATAAAACAGACCAGAGTGGGGGGAAAAAAGAAGAAGGAACTCAGTTTCCCAGACTCATTTGCAGCCCAGCGATCAGTCGACCAATGAGACTGTTCTGTGGAGACACCTTCCTATTTGGTGGTGTGAACTTGAAGAGGGCGCCGCATGAATTACTGTCACAAAACACTGTGAAGCCAGAGACTTGAAGACAACTTCTGGAAATGGGTGAGGATCACTTTTCTCTTGATTTCTTCACTGAGTCAGATACTAGTTATATTTACTGTTTGATCTATGAACAGGTTAAATACTTCATAGTTTTACCTCATATGTATAGTTTTTGAATTTGATAGATATTAACACTTTCTATGGCCTTGTTTTTACAATATAAGAAAAACTGTGATAAGCTACTTTAACAAAAGTAAATGAATGTGCATTACATTAATTTGTGAGTAATTTGTGAGTTTTTAATGAATGAACTGTTACTGTATACTTGTATACTAAAAAACTGTAATTGCTCAGTAGTTTATTAGAACTTATGATCAGACAAAGCAAGTGCTAAAGTTAATCTCTCACAATATTTTCAATATTTTGACTGAGATCAATATATGATAAAAAAAACAAAAACAAAACAAAAATGCTTAAGTGTTTAATACATGAAGAAACAAGTCGTACTAGAAGCTAAATGCATGTTCTGAAGAGTTTGAGAAATAATACAATTTAACAAAAATGCCTTCAACACACGAAATGGAGAAGTTAGAAGCTACTGAAAGCAGAATTAAAGGTTCAAGCCGCAGCACAGGAAATAAGTGATCTCAAAAGAGAAGCATATTGGTTTTGCACACAAATGATATCACTGTGGGCGGAGGAGCACGACGACGTGTGTGAAGAATGGCATTTTCATTCTCAGCGTCACGTCTCAGCTTTAATATTCATGTTTTATTTTCCTCATAAAATGCATGAATGTGGTCCTAAATATTGAGGCTTACACCCAGTAAAAGCTGTCAGAGGATGAATTCTCCACATATCTCATCCTGCAGTAGCCAAGGTGATATTATGTGCTTTCCTTTTTAATCAATGTCCCTCATGGTTACCTATATATCAGGGATAATTGGCACATTACATTCAGCACATTACAGTTCATTGCTTGGATTATCTCACTATTTCCAAATACTACAATTTACATGTCACAATATCATACAGTGCAGCATACAAGCGGTTTTGTTCATGAGCAGGAAGTGGTTTTGCAACTTGTGGTTTTATATCACACTCAGTCGACAATATGTTTCTACAGATTTCTATTTTTTGTGCCGGTTGATCATCTGACCATTACACAAATTACTCAAACGGCTTCATTCCCAGCAGTGATGACGATCAGTTTGAATACCGTTTGAAGTGCTCGGTTCCTTGACTGTGGTTCTTTTAATTCAAATTTGCATAATCTTTTGGAGTAAAGTGTCTTGTCTCGTGTCAATGTTCGTAGCTCAAGAGGACCAGAGTGAGACGTTACAGCAAACAGCAGCCAACGATGAAGACAAGGGGCCAGAGAACCAGGTACTGTACCCACCTCAGAGTCGGATCAAATGTCAGTTGGCCTTCTGGCAGAAGTCTGGGCAATTTCCATCAGTTACAGTTAATTAGTGACTACAGACATGACTAATAGCGAGTTGTGCGTTGTGTTTTCATTTCCCTTTTTTAGTGAATTTGAGATAGTGGCAAATTTTTTGAAGTGCGTGTGTGTACAGTCCTTTCATCTTGATGGCTGATTGTGAAATGAGTAACAAGGAATAAGTGATTCGTTGTATTCTGAGAGGACCAGGAAACTCAGATCACCCAGCAATATTTTATTGCACATACAGAAACTGCAGGAGGTCCTCGCAGCCACTGTTCTGGTAACTGAAATGAGAGATACAATATGAGAAGCACAAATTAGCTCATCAAATTTCCAAAAGCTGATGTGAGCTGAAAGCCTGGTGGTTTCTGTGGTGACTTCTGGCCTGCCGATTGCATCAATCCAACGCGCCACTTACAATCATTGCAAGAATCACATATCAACACATTGACATCAACATCACCCACACAGTTTTCCAAAAAAAAAAATTTCATCTAGTGGAAATAAAATGAATGTTTCACAATGATATTAGTGTAGAGTGAGAGCTGCTGCAAAGGGGCTTCGAGTGCAGACGTTTCCTGTAGGCAACCAATGATGCATGAACCTGAAAGTTTTGTGAATCAGATCTGAAAACAATAACTGAAAGTTAAAAGGCCCTTCGTGAAAACCGGTGAATTTTAAAATGTTCGTCAATCTTCTCACGATTTTAGATGCAGGTGTGTGAGTTGATCAGCCGGTCACGGTTTTAGACAAAGTGGTTTGTGGAATGTGATTTTTAGACAATCAGAGATTTGAACACATGGTAATATCTGCAGTGGGAGAAGCAGGTGATAGAGAATAACAGTGGAAATTCAGAGCTGTTGCTTGTGAGCTGGGAACAGCAGTGAGGAGCTGCTGAACTGTGACTCAGTTGGGGCTATCTTGGTTAGAGGCCTGCACCTTCACTATTACTCACTCTAGAGGCCTACTTCTCGGAACCAGGAACCACATAGAGGAACTTGATTCAATATGAAACCACCTCAAGCCGTTTTGTTGTACAATGACTGCCTCAGAAATAAAGCAGCTTGTACGTGTGGTGATGCAAAGTAAAATATTGACACTGTCCATTGTGGTCTCCCCTGACATCCAATCTACTGAAACCGAACGACACGGCGGCGATGTGAGATTTCACATCACAAATATGTGTCGTCAGATACCGTAATCTGTGATTTCACTGCAATAACAGAAGTGAGTATATCAGCATTTGCATGTTTGGACCAGCGCTCGCACATAACATCACAGAGACGGTATCATCCCACAGTTTCTCTTCTCAAGTCTTCATCATTTTATACTTCTCTTCTTGAAATCCTGACAACTGATGATTTTTCTGCAAGCCTTCGCTGTTTCATATCTCCTTTCTTGCAAACCACAAATAGTGACATTGTCAATTTCTTGTGCTGAAGTTCAGGATCGTCTCACAATTGAAACGTCTAATTTCTTTGTGTCTTAAAATAAGTTTTTTAATTACTGACACTGGCTTTGCAGAAAAGTTGTAATTAGATTAATGTAGATACCACGAAACAGTGTCTATATTCAAATCTTGTTCTCATCAAACCCCTTTGATACACATGTTGTTCACTACACTTATATATAAAGTCACTCTTTAGGCTTATGTTTGTTTTTCAAAGTGACATTTGCGATACCAGCGACAGACAACTCTAGACCAAAAACCCCACAAGTCTGCTGCTTTCTCTCCAGACAGGATGTGTAGTGGTTATCTATTGAAAGTAGCGGTAAAACCCTACCCTCTGAATTTGATGTTTCATTTCAGCATTTGCATGCCATGAGATGACTCTGTGTGCCGTCTTTTCCCTTCTGTGACAATACTGTCAAATGTAAAACAGGTTTCTATAACAGTGCACTGGACCGTGTCGCATTTACAGGAGCTGCTTGATTTAATGCAAAATACACTTTTTTTTCTCTAATGCATCTTTTTTTTTTCCTGTCCGCGCCAGGCTTCTCCCCCTGTGATCGAGATTCACGACTCTATGACTGAGTGCGAGGACGAAGCGAGGCCCAGTCAGGTGCAGATGGAGGAGAAGGCGTTCGTCTCAAGTCTGCACTCCTTTATGAAGGACAGAGGTACACCCATTGAAAGGATCCCACATCTGGGCTTCAAGCAGAGTGAGTTCATTATCACTTGCTGATGAATGAACATTTACATTGAAGTTGAATGAAAAAAATCAGGTCCTCATGTGTGTTTTTTTCCACTCACAGTTAATCTTTGGAAGATCTACAAAGCTGTGGAGAAACTTGGGGGCTATGATTCAGTAAGTGTCAAGCTCTCTATTCTCCATTGCTCATGGTGCTTTGATGCAAAGAGCTTCTGAGTTCATGAGTTTCTAAGTGGAAAATGAGCTATAGGTCAGGTGCTGCAACGTTGTGGTTTCTACCACACTGGAGGACATTTCAACATTTCTGAGCTCTCGATACATCACCCGCTCTCAGTTGTCTTTGATGTTGATGCTGTGGGACAAACTCTGAAAATAGAAGTGGGTCTCTCAACAGAGTGGACCCTCGCCAGCATTGTCACTTCCAGCACTGAGTCCCAAGGTGTAAACACAACAACATAAGCCGCCTACATATGTGTAAAGTTAAAAACGAAAGTGTTCTCTCAGTACTGTAAAGCAGATGTGGCATTTAAAGGGTAAGCAGATGCAGCTTTACGCCAAAAACTAGTTTTAAAACTAGACTTGAAAGCAGGTATGAAGGGGAGCAAACGTCCGATTCAACTCGGAACACAAGATAAACCATCCCAGGGAAAATTAAGTTTGAGATCTGAGAATGTAAATAGCTGAATACTTTCAATAACCATTTCTCTCACCACCCTTACGCTAACATTTGAGGTCAGACTCGGGTCGATTTCATTTTCCCTCGATATGGGAAGTGCAACAGCACAAAGAAAAATATCATAATTGAAAGTTTGCCTATTTTGCAGTCACAAACTAGAAAAGCACTTGGAGAGCACAGACCTCCACCAAGCAGCACAGTTCCCCCAGCTTATTGTGATTTACACCCCAAAATATTAGTCCTGCCTTTGATTTATCTATTTCAATGGATTCCTGGACCATAAAAACTTACCCTTAGCAATTGGAATCGCATCGATATTTAATAGTTATACCTGAAAATCGACATTTCCGTAATGGCGTTTTTCCAGATCACCTCCAAAATTTAATCATTTGTTCCTTGTCCCAGAAAAGACATTTCCTGAAAATTTCATCAAAATCTGTCTGTAATTTTTTGAGTTATGTTGCAAACAAACAAACAGACAAACAGACAGACAGACAGACAAACAAACAACGCTGGCAAAAACATAACCTCCTTGGCGGAGGTAACTAAGCAGCCCTTTAGTTTGAGACCACGAGCGTTTTTGTTTGATGTGTCACTGGGCACCTGATGAGATTCTCCCAGAATCACTGTCACTCCTCACACAATAAAAAATGATTGCATACATGTGTTGTTTCATATGCACATTTCTCCCACTGTGTCTTCCAACAGGTGACAGCACGACGTCTTTGGAAGAAAGTGTACGATGAGCTGGGAGGGAGTCCAGGTAGCACCAGCGCTGCCACTTGCACTCGGAGACACTATGAGAAGTGAGGACCATTCGGTTTCCAGCTCACCTGTCCACCCAGTCGCTGCTTCAACCGATTCATAATCAGAAATGTGTTTGTTTAGGCTGGTGCTGCCCTTTGAGAGACGAATTAAAGGAGAGGAGGACAAACCTTTGCCGCCGAGCAAACCGCGGAAGCCGTATAAGAGAAATTTAGACGGCAAGGTCCACAAGGCTGAGAGGAAGAGGAAAAGGGCTCAGTCGGACAGAGAGATGGATTCCGAGGTAACATCTGTTCAAGTGTTGAAAGAAGAGCGAAATCTGTATTAGTGCACGATGTGTCTTAAAACATCCCCTGTTTTGTTTGACAGATACTGACCCAGAGAAGTCCAGAGCCTGTCTGCCAAAGTGAAGCAGTGATGCATCCTCACGCACTGTGGGCCGCCACCTCTGAGAGACACCATCCAGACTGCTCCCAGCCAAACAGAGCCGCCACCAACCTCTGCACGTCTGTCTATGCCCGCCTCGTCCAGGTCCCCACGTCCAACCCCTGGGCCGCTCACGTCCCATCTGCTGCTGGAGAGGTCATCTCTCCTCTGGAGAAGAAGAAGCGAATGGCTCAGGCCAGCCTTAACTTGCCCCTGAGTCCTCAGAGCGAGGAGAAAGAGCGGCCCTCTGTCATTCAGTGCTCCCAGTCTCCGGCTCGAGCGTCTTCCAGCAGAAACTGCAACTCCTCTGACGGCTCCCCGGTCCCGTTATCCTCCTCCTCCTCCCGCAGCCCTTCCCCTTACTCTGTTTCTTCAGAGGAAGGGGCGACAGGGAATGAAGACAAACCTGCATCAGGCACTGAGCTGCCAGATAACGGCTCCAGCTCTGAGAAAAATACATCCGGCTGCAGTGAGGAAAGCAAGTCTGCGAGCTGCAGTCAGATATCCAAAGACCCCGCAGGGCAGAAGAAAGATGTTTCTAATGTCAGCTCCCAGTCCTCAGACTCGATCAAAGCCCAGGTTAAAGACTCTGCCTGGAAGCCAATCCACAAAGGGAGTGCTAAATATTTCCCACATCCTTTCCACTCACTCTTCTCTCACAATGGGAGACCTAGCTGGGCT
Organism: Centropyge bicolor; assembly: GCA_037975185.1. Classification (NCBI taxonomy): domain Eukaryota; kingdom Metazoa; phylum Chordata; class Actinopteri; family Pomacanthidae; genus Centropyge; species Centropyge bicolor. Next base: position 333,229 of record JBBMOC010000013.1, on the reverse strand, counting down.
CCAACATCTACCTCTAGTTTCACCAAAGTTATTCCAAAATCCGGGCAGCTCCTGCGACCCGCTCCCATTCGGCCCGGTTATAAAAGCCACCAGAGGCGGCTGGTGCAGCAGGACAGCTCTCTGACTTGTGCAAAGCTGAACAATGTGGATCCATGGCTTTATCAGACAGAGAAGAGGGAGAAATCCAGGATAATGCTTCAAAAGGTTTCTCCCACTCAGCAGAGTCTGTCCCACTCGGCCACCAGCCTGCCGGCGACGTGCGTCCTGTCAAACTACGACAAATCAGGGAGAGACTCTAGGCACCAGCCTCCACTGCACCCTGCCTTTGTCCCCAACAGGATGAGACTACCTCACTCGCAGCTAATGTACCATCATGTCCCAGTGAGCCCGGCTCACTCTGCTCTCATCGGATCCGCTATTTACCCATATTCCTACTCCATTCCTCTGTTAAATCCCCAAAATGGATATTCCCTACCTGCCATGAATCCCATTTATCCTCACAAGCTGTGATTCTTTGTATTGCAACTCCAGACTTCAATAACTGTAAAAGGTCGAAAGATGTCATAGAGCTTATTGGCCCACTTTTCTATTGCTCAGTGTAATTTTGATGGAGCCTTACTTGTGTTTTAACCATCAGCATTAGTATGCCACACACAAATATTTAGGGTCTTTATCTTCTTTCATGGCAAACTAATTACTGTCATTGGACTGTGTCGACCTTCTGCAACCAAAAATAAACTACACTGAAGGGAAAATCTAGACGGTCTAGTCAGTGTCTAGAGATATTTAGATAGAGATATTTATAGGATCACAGTGAAATAGGTTGAATCATCCGAACATGTGTGCATCAAACATGTGTATTGTTTAAAAAGATAAGTGTCACACCTGCTGTCAGTTGTAACATGTGGAAAATTATTAAATTCTGTTCAAGGTGAAAAAAATAAATAAAAAAAAGGTCAAGTAAATTTTATTTAAAACAATTACATGTACAAAAAAATACAAATTTGAATGACAAATCTTTATGATTGTGACAAATTGATTTTACACACACACCCATTTCAGTTCAATTCAGCATCACAGTTCTTGCACATTTGTCCCTTCTTGCACAATTTCAACACTTTGTGTTGAAAGCAAAGAATCTTCTTACTGTACTGTATCACGGAGGCTGTTGTAATGAAACTGTATAAATATTCTATGTTCTGTGTTTCAGTGTTAAATATTTTACATTTTATGTAGAGATCTCATTTTATTTCAAGTGTATTTAAACAGAAAGATCCGAAACAAGTAGCAAAAAGAAACATAAAATATACTACGCCAACCTTGGTTTTTTGTGTTTAATTATAGAAATGTTGCTCCACTACTGTAAAAACCTATATTTCCCCATAACAGAATTAATTTTGATAAGAAATGTTGTTGTTTTTTGTTTTTTTGCAATTGTGTTTCAATTTCAGTTGTCACCTAAATCAGAATCAGAGCTATTCTAATAGTTCTAATTCTAACAGGACAAGTAGGCTCCCATGGAAATGAGTGAATCACCAGTGAGAAGAGAACAAAAAAATGTTTTGAGTTACAATGTGACGATAACATAGGCAGCTCTATTCTGTGTTTTCATGTTTGTCACTGTGCGCGGCTGTTCAAACACAATTTTGAAAAATAAATCTGACTTTTTCTGAATTCAGTAATCATCCCAAAAATCTGATTTATCCTAAAAGTAGTGTGACTTTATTGCACTTGAGGTTGTTTTCGTGCACTAACTTTTCTTCAGGGTGAGATGCCAGCTGTGTTATCAGTGTTTGCTGATGTGCTTTACAAAGTGACTGCAGCTCTCCAGGTTGTCGTGCGACCTGACCACAACCCTGCAGGTCTGATGTGACACAGATAAGCCCACGTTGAAGAAGCTACTGTGAGAACTAATGTGCAACGTTGAACGTCACAGCGGCGTTGCTACATCGAGGCAAGATCATTACTGGAAAACTGAAACTGGAGAACTGAAAATAACAATGAATTGTGAGGCAAGAGCAATGAGGAGGAAAGAGAAAGAGGAAATCAGACAAATGATTCTGCTGCAGGCCACAGCGTGGTCTGAAACAAGACAGCTGGAGCAAACCAAGATGATGCCAGATGATGGTGTTTCTGTTACATTCACACAAGCTGATAGATGAACACATGAGTGAAGGAGAGACACAGTTGTGCAAATGAGACACACCGTGTTGACTCTCATGTTTTGACTGCAGAGATATCTATGATAGTTTTCTTTGTGTGTGTAAATAATCACATCATAGGCCTAGTTCCTGTGTTCAACAGACCATACATAATATACTTCCATGTCCCTTACTTTCATTGCCTGCAGCTGGGACCTGTTCATAATATAACACCTTTAATCATATTTCAAATATGAAATACAGATAAATTTTGCTTTCACTAAATTAATATTCCATAAAAATACAATTTGCTGCACCATCATATTCTGCCACCATCATTACACTATCGTTAACAAAATAGTGTATATTAATTGCGTATTCATGAGCAATTACAACACTCAGTACAGTATGTGTATGAAATGCTCCTCGTTTTTAGAGTAGAGAAAAAAAATCCCTGAGTTTGGACTAACAGGAAGCATTTATCCTTGGAGTAGTGAAAATCCTGCCACCTACAGCAGAGAAGTTGACCCTTACCAACTATGATAAAAAATCGAGACTTAATTTATAGAAACTAAAGTATTTGTGAACATAGCCTGTTTGTCGGTGGCAGACACAACACAGCCTGAAAGGAGCTCCGCCTTACAGGCAGCGCGCAGGAATTATAAAGATGATACTTCTCGCGAGAAGAGCTCGAGTGGCGCGAATAAACAAGGAAGTTCTCCAGTAAACACGCTCTTCTGTTGTTAGCAGCTCTTTCTTTACCAAACTTTACTTTACTAATCCGTTTGAATCGCTGCAAAGTTTAGTTTAATAGTTCAACATAAAGTTTGCGTTTTTCTGAAGCTGAGTATTTTGTCAGTTTACTTTTGTGAAGCAGAACCATGTCGGACGCTTTGTCTGATGAGGGCAGCTGCCTGAACCATGATGACAGTCAGGAGGATGTTATGACCCCGGCGGAGCTGATCACTAAACTGGAAGAAGTAAGATCATCTCATCACTGTTAAACCGTCTGTCATGCAAACCTCCAGCAGACTGTCAACATTGTTTGTCTCTCAGGCTTGGCTGAATGAGAAGTTCTCGCCGGAGCTGCTGGAGAATAGGTCGGAGGTGGTGGAGTGTGTGATGGAGCAGCTGACTCACATGGTAAAACAAACAGGGGACGATCTCCTGCACTGCGGCTTCAAACACACCTACATGACTCTACCTGCATCTCTAAATGTCACAGACAGCAGATCCAGTGTGGTGCGGGGTTGCAACCAACCAGTGTGATCCCGATTGATTGAGCTCCAGTGATGGAAGTATTCAGATCATTTACTCCAAAGTAAAAGTCCTCTAATGATGTTACTCAAGTATAGACACACAAAAGTATCAATCAAAATTCAAAGTGTTGGCATGTGTATTTTATTATTAAATTATTGCTGATGCTTTAATGTGTAAGCAGCATTTACTTTGATGGCTGACCAAGATGAAGCTGTTTTTTTCTGTTGGGCTCTTTGAAGTGTAACAAGTAAAAAGTACCATGTTTGCCTCTGAAATCTAGTGGAGTTGAAGTATAATGTAGTTTAAAAACATGCTATGACATGCAGATGTCATTCAGTCAACCTGTAAGCATAACATAACTCCAAGCACCTATTATGTAACTCAGATTTTTTTTCTTAAAGTATTACAACTGTATTCTCAAAATTTCAAAATTACTTTATTTTAATATTGTGACTTATTTCTGAAAATATCAGATTTTTCTGTTTCTAACAGTCCCTCCAATACTCTACTGAAGTACTTTACATTATTCTTGACCATGCCAAATGAATACTTTTACTAGGTTTACTTATGTTTTTTTAGCCACCTAAGTTATCTATCATATTTATCCATGAATGAAACAGTTGTCCTACAAAGATATCAGGACTTTTTTAGATCATCCCGATAACAGATCCAGCTGTGGAGACAGAGGTGGAAATTTGTACTTACTTTCTCATTCATTCAAGTAATTATATCAGTTAATCAATGAACAATGAATGGATTCCAGTAACACACTCATATTCTAACATATTCCACATCCGTTGCTTTTTTCATTATGAGTCAACCTAAATAAAATAGTTCCTGACAGCGTCCTGACCTTCCCACCAACAGGAAGCCAACCTGCAGCGAGTGAAGAAAGGTGACGCGAAAGCCAGCATCCATCGCATGGAAATGGACAGGATCCGCTTTGTGCTCAGCAGCTACCTGCGCTCTCGTCTGCAGAAGGTCGGTCAGGTCAACAGTACAGTGTGCAAAATGAAGCTCTCATCTCACTTGATTCCTATAGACACATTTGTCTGATCTTTGTTTGTCTAGATTGAGAAATTTTTCCCACATGTCCTGGAGAGAGAAAAGTCTCGAGGTGAGGGAGATCCATCGCTGCTTTCACCTGAGGAGTTTGCCTTTGCCAAAGAGTGAGTATTGTAGAGGGTCAGACCTGTTTGTTTCAGCTACTGCATTACCTGGGGTAAAAACACAAGTTCATCTTCAACAGGTACTATGCCAACACAGAAACTTACCTGAAGGCTGTGGCACTGAAGCGAATGCCCTCCAACCTGCAGACAGTGGATATGCTCAAAGCAGGTAAGAATAACTTTTTATTCTCTGCATTTTTACCTCACAGTCTATATATTTGTTCATGTGCTGGCAGATGGTGTCATTTGCTGTGACATTTTCACTGACCATTACACTAATGTATGTGTGTGTTCTGATTTGATTCCAGTGCCTGAGCCCTGCTTGGACTCTTTTGTCTTTCTGCGGGTGAAGGAGAGACAGGAAAACATCTTGGTCGAGCCTGAAACTGATGATCAGAGGTATCACCCAAATTTCACCTGAATTGTTCTCAGAACCCCACTAGGTGGCAGTGTTACCCTTTCACATTCAACATTGTTCTATTTTTCTGCATAGATACTGAAACTAACTGCTATTTTCTCTACTCTTCTCTCTTCTGTCAGAGAGTATGTTGTGGATCTTGAAGAGGGCTCTCAGCATCTGATGCGGTATCGAACTATAGCACCACTTGTTTCGAGCGGCGCTGTGCAGTTAATATGAATGTGGAGGTAAGTGACAATGCTCGAGGGTCGACTGTGTCACCCTTCTCACTAACTCAGTACTGCCCTCACACCCTCTTGTACAGACTGATCTGTTAATTCATTTCTGCAGATCTTACATAAGCAACAGCTTTGCAGTGACATCTGGATTTATTTTTAGCCCCCTTTTTTTGCAGTGCTCATTGTCTCTTAGTAACAGATTATGGAGGGTAAAACACCTCTTTTAAGAACAACAGTATGTTTACAATAAGGCAGACTTGTCATTTCACTGGACTGCAGTTAACAAATAAACACAGCTGACAAAGGACTTTTTATGTTACAGATCTGTCTGTTGCTGTGGATGTTTTTGTCTCCAGAAGATCAACCTTCAGAGATCACATCTGGAACTGCACTTGTCTTTCTCGCTTTTGTCAGGATTAAAGACTAATTTGGGACGCACACGCAGACATTTGTTGCACCGTGTCCTCAAGTCATCACTGGCATTGTGAGAGTGCTTGCTGACAAATGAACTCTGTACACCAAAGCAGCTTTTGCAGAGCTCTGGTGTTATTTTTGGGTCTTTTTAATCATGTCACAACATAAGTTTGGTTACATAATTATAATGTATTCTGGCATGTTGGTGTCTGCAAGACTTGTAAATACAACTCTAGTTACTTTATCCACATGACTCACATTATTGGCCTTTTTCCTCTGCTGCTCAATAACAAGATGCATCAAATGACCAGGAGGCGAAATTTCATCAGTTTACTTGGCATCATAGTGCTGATCATCCCAAGGTGATGTGGGTGGATGTTTGAAAGAACATTGTTTCTTTTGGTCACATTCACACTTAACATGCATTACTGTCGTTAGAAATGATAGAAATTCTGTTCATGTTCCCATCTGTGTATCTTCACCTCAGCTACCAAATACAGACTTGTGTATTATGTTTCAACACCGCTCTGCTGCACAGGTTTAAAGTTTCATTTGAGTGTTTTTATTTTCCCCTAAATGGATGTGTGGAACATTGGCTTCCCTGAGACGTAATTGTTATAATATAGCATTGTTATGTAAGCCTTTAAGAGGGAGCAATCAGTGTTCATTGTTTGCCCTCACACAAATTGCCCAGTAATTGGAACTAATAAGGGACTGAGGGAGAGTGGGCTTTACAAAACTGAACCACATTTTAACTGACTGTTGTCTTTTGAACTGCACTGTTGATTTGACTAATGTGGAGTCCTGAAACCCAGTGTTATTGGGAAATGAAAATACTGGTTTCACACCGGTTTTAGAGAAATGATCTTACCAGGAAAAATCGAGTTGGCTTAGACACCTGTAAACACACACAAGCATTTCTGAAGCATGAATTATTCATATTAAAATGCTGGAAAATTTAAGCAGCATTGATGGAGAGATTAATAGATTTTGAAAATATTGGTATGAGAAGAATAAAAACTTGCAAATGATTGGTTTATTGATGCAGCACCCAACATCATTGTTCAGTCAACATGTCTTGCAATGTCAGAAATGGTCAAAACCTGACCAACATGACCCCCCCCTGCATACAAGCTGTGAGAACTTCAGTCATCAGAACGTCCTTAAGTTTGGTGTCCAAATACATCTCAGTGGTTCTGGGACTTCATGTTTAGTACGCGCTTCATGTAATTCAATATGTACACATGTACTTTGATTCTGGAGCTGCTTCCCCGGCATGCTGAGAGTCATTTGTAATCCGGCCCTCCTCAGCATCACACATACCAATGGACTGTGGGGCGGCCGTCCTTGTTCAGGACAGTAGCCAGCTCACAGAGGACCTGGATCCAGGCCCCGGCCTCAGCGGGATCTACGTCCACTGACAGGTCTGAGAATAGAACCTGGGATGACTGGAATAGTTTCCACAATACAGAGTAGAATTACATATAGTGGACCTGCATGATCTTAATCCCCACATCAGCACTGGATGACACAGTTTTGAGGTGACACTACAAAGACATTTGACATAAATCTTCACAGTTAATATAGTGATGTGATAACATGTTTTCAGTCATGACAGTCAAATATGGAACCAGATTGTAAAGAAGATATTTCATGCAGGTCTAAAAGGAAAAATAGACAAAACCACGAAACCTAGCTGATTGGTGAGGAGAGGAGGGAGGATGGAGTTACAACATGACACCTAAACTGAGGTAGTATAAATAGGATCCTATGTCACCTTCTGCAGGCAAAGGGATGAGTGAGTCTGCAGATGACAACTTGCTGCTCATTTGTAAGCAAGACTTTAAAAAATAGTTGAAGTTCATTTCAGGTTTGTGAGATTATAATTGCAGCATTGCTCACAAAGACAAACTTTTAATATACAACAATGATTTTGCAATGAAGTCAAAATACATCTGTTTCTGTCTGACATACGACTTATTTTCTGTTTTCTAGAACCAAACATTGAGGATCATATTCCCATTACTCAACACCAGACTGCCAGTGTGGAGATGTCCAGCACAACGTAAGCACTCGATGCATTGTCAATGTGTGGTGATTCTGCTGCTGTGAGCTGCATTATCCTGCATCACTTCTTCCATTTGACTCATGATTATAATTATATTTTTGGTGTTGCGTGGCCTGTAATACATCCCTCAATAATGCACCTCACAAACCAATAACAGCACAATCACATTATATACAATATTAACATATAACACTTAAAGGGCCACTGTCTTTACTGAAATCACTGTTTGTCTCCTGCCAGTGTCCTGCCAGTGGGCGGCCTCAGGTCAACGACTCAGTCAGCTGGACTCGCAGAGATTGCTGTCAGACTGTGCTTGAACCAACGTAAACAACTGTGTCCTTATGTTTGGGTTCCCATCCTGAAGCCCCAGCGCCCGTGCATCCGTCCTCCGGCTTCAGACCAACTGCCCTCTGACATCCTGAGCCAGGCCTACCTGACCCACCCACTGCGGTTTTTCTTGGACAACTTGGACGATGATGAAGTTCTGCTCCCCATCAAGAACAAACGCGTGGTTTTCGCTGACTCTCAGGGATTGTCTCTAACAGCCGTGCGAGAGTTTTCTGACGAAGAGGGGCAGTCTGACCTCGACATCCTGCCGTCGTTGCAGGGTTTGGGAAGCATGACAGAGGACGGCTACAGCTGCACCGTCAGCACCTGCTGCCCAGGAACGCGGCTCAAAGTGGGCTTCCCACAGCCCTCCGCAGATTTCCAGGCCTTCCGTGCCAAGCTAGAAAAGAGCATGGTTATCCTGGAGAACTGCAGCGTTAACGAACAGACCCTTGAAGGCACTGTCCGAGTCAGGAACATCAGTTTCCAGAAAGACGTACGTGTGCGTGTCACCTTTGACTCGTGGCAGAGCTACAGAGATGTGCCCTGTTCATACCTGCAGAAACGCTTCGGAGGACCTCAGACAGACATCTTTGAATTTGAAATTGTGATCCCTAATGTGTTGGATGCCAAAAGAAAGATAGAATTCTGTTTATTTTATTTACCAGGTGGGCATAGTGAGCCTTTCTGGGACAACAACAACGGACAGAATTACAGCATCACTGTGTCTGTGAGCTCACATCTCTGTTGTGGGACGAGTGACAGGGCGTGAAGACCTAGAAATGATCCCTACTTTTGTCATACATAATACATCAGTCCTGGGTAAAGATTAAGTGGATTTTTTTAAATTACATTTGCATTGTTTTCACTTTAAACTGGTATTTATATTTTCATAAATGTTTATAACTGCTTTGTAGGAAAATGCTTTAAAACCAGTCAGTATTGTTGCATTCCATTTTCTTTTCCATTTTTCTCATTCAGTGTCAAATGTTTCAGTTTCAGTCTCTCTTTTCATGTCCTACATCTTGGCCACTCTCCATTGCATTAGTGTATTAGTGTTGTGTACCAGGGAAGGGATCCCTTTCACTTCGGGCATTTTTGGGATTCCCATATAGGTCAGAGATTGCTGGGCTGGGACAAACAGAAACCAAATAGCAAGAGAGAGGCTAATCTTAGCTCAGAGCTGGGGCTGGCCGTCAGAGACTGATGGCAGAGAATTTTGTGATACAATTTTCCACAATACCTAAACTAACCCAGTACACTTAATGGCAATGAATTTCATAATCATAACTATATACGATTAACTTTATAAGAAGCATTACATTTTTGGCAGAGATGCTGAAAAGTGGCTAAAACTACAATGTTGAATAAATGTTAGACATTTGGCAATCAAAAGTCTTTTTTTAGAAGACAACATCTGGAAATGTCTTTATAGAGAGAGCCAGAAGAAGAAATAACAAAATATTTGTAATGACCTCTATAAAGTTTAAAACCACTGGCTTTTTAAAAGGGGACATGCTTCTCGCATTTGCACTTGCAGGTTGTATCAAACACAAATTTCTTTAAAAGGAATGACATTGAATTAGAAGTACAACATGACAAAATATCAACAAACACATCTTACAGGGGAAAAAAAGTCAATTGAAAAGTTGTGAAAAAGATATTCAGAAAATGCCACAAAGACAACAGAGAGCACAGACGACTCTCTACAAATAAGGAGCAGGGATGCTCTCCAGTCTTCTAAAGCCTATCAAATCTTCAGTTATGATTTTGTTCAGCAGTCATGGATGGATGTATTTCCAGCTGTGATCATGATGAAGTTCTGCGATACACATTGCAAAAGTCTTCTATTTAATGCTCACTATTCTAGTCCAGGCGGGAGGGAAGAGGGACAGCAGCATGCACACACCCTGAGAGGTGGGCTGTTTCCACTGTGTTCTGACCTACACATGATGGCCTCAACTGTCTGTCACTACTGTAGGTTCACACACTCCCAGGTCCCAGCATCTCCCTCAGCGTCCCACACTGATGTTGCACACTTTGCAGCTCGGGTCTTTCTTGGCATTGGCCGTGGTCAGACTCTTTAGCTGGTGGTGCCCGCTGATCTGCTCCACGCTGCCCTGATCCAGGTGAATCGGCTCAGTGAAAAGCACCTCTAGGATGACGTCGCTGGCATGGCAGTACAGAGGCTCCTCCCCTGGCCTCTGGGGGTCGGTGTATGTCAGGAAGGGGTTGGAGGCCAAGTCCAGCATAGGGAGGCGGGTGCGGCAGAAGGTGTCTCCCTCTGAGCCAACGGGGGCCAGGACCAGCACCACGTAGTGGTAGGCTGTGTACATACAGTAGAAGTCTGCAAAGTACAGGCTGACGTTGGGGTTGAGCAGGTGTCCAGCTGGGATCTGGAAACGCAGCGGGCCGTAAGGGGAGTCTTTGGGAGGAAGGCCTGTATCAAACTCTGTGTTGCAGCTGAAGAAGACTCCCTGCAGCTTGCCGTTGATAGGAGAACCATGACTCCCACTGCAGTCCTTCAGGGCTGGACGCATCAGGCCTCCACATTCCCTTCTAATCCAAGACATGAAGACAAAAAAAGATTATTATACTTGAAGGAATAATTTGGCAAAATAGACTTACTGATGGGGGTTTAATGGAGAAATGGATACCACTCTGATGTCTGTAAGCAAATAAGAAGCTACAGTGCACATTTGCTTAGAACCAAGACTAGAAACAGGGAAACAGCTAGTCTGGATTGGTCCAATGTTAACAAAAAAATCTGCCTATCAATGCCACTAAAATTTCTTTGATCATACAAAAACCAACATGTAAAACACTGTGGTTTCACAGCATGTAATGTGCCACACTGTGTGTCAGGCAGGTGCAGTAACTTCCTGGCGTCTTGTCAGTACTGTGTCATGCAAGCAGCCTGGAGACTCCTGGAAATTACTGGTCGAGAAAGAGTCCAGCACTTAATTCCATAACCACAGGATGCTGTTTTCACACTTGTACAAATGAACCAAACAAGATCTGTACATTAATCAGTGAGCTATCAAGGTGCAAGTAGGTGGATTTTGTTACTATTGGACAGAGCTACCTATTCACCATGCAGACACGAGAGTGGTATAGATCCTGTCATGTAACTCTGAGCAAGAGAACAAATATTTGCCAACATGTTGTACTCTTCCTTTAATTGCTGCTGCAATTGCTTTATGTAAACAATGAAGAGATAAGAATGCAGCACTGACCTGACATAGTCGAAGTAGTCTGGGTGCTGGTTGCGGTAAAACACAGAGAATTTGAGCAGCCTCCCTGCTGAGCCTTTGGCCTTGTCAAGAAGCTGCTGCAGGTGCTCCATGGCGTAGTCTGCATCGGTGACAGGACTCATGTCATTTCAAAAGTCTGCACTAATTTGAAATGCTAATGACGACTGATTTTTTTTTTTTTTTTTGCCACTTCTGTGCACTGCAGGTTTCTGCACTTATCTTGTGTTGGTTTGGTTAAAGCTGTCAGACTCTAATACATTATCAGTGTTACTGTGTGCTGTCAGACGGTGTGTGTCATACCGCCGGTGCAGAACTCCACCACCTGGCTCCACTCCGACACCAGGTAGTCGCCGTCTGGCTGTCGGACAGCAGTTTGGACAGCGACACAGTACTCTGTGCGCGGGCTGAGGAACCAGTGTCCCCTCACTGCCATAGGAAGAGGCACGGCCTTGGCCACCAGCTTGGTCGGAACATCCTGGAGGACGAGGCAGGGAGGATTTGACATCAGGGACAGAATGCAAGGCTATAACAGGCTGCAGTGTGTTTCATTTACATTTCAAAACAAATGTAAATGCAATTGTTAAGTCAACCATTTCCCTCCATAAACTTTGCCTTATTAGCATGATATTCCACTTCAAGCCCAGGCTGCTGTAACTAGGATACATCTAATCAAATCAGCGGCTTTGTTTTGGCCAAGGCCTCCAAGAAACACAGCTAATTAGTGAGCTCAGAGGCCTCATATCCATAGAAACTCATCTGATGCAAGTTTGTTTGTGCCACTTTGTGTCCTATCAGAGAGACACGACACGTCTTCATTCAAGATCAACTCACTCTGTCCTGCCTCTGCTTTGACTTCACAAAAGCACTTTTCAGCTGTTCAATGCCAGCTACAATAATAGACCATGATTAATGCTTTGCATCTGAAACGACAAGGGATCATAAATATGAGCAACTGGAGCTATATTTACAGTGGGGTAAAAGGTAAAATCTTTCTTTTGGCAACATTGAAATGAGACTATAAAAAGCTGTAAGGATCTGTACAGCTCAGATAAATGAGATGATTAGATGAGATAAATGCTACCACCAGCATGTTAACATGCTCAGAATATGATGGTATCATTTTTTACCATATCAGGACCAATATCGTAGCAATAAAGGCTAATGATGATTGCTGTTAGTTAGAGTTTTTACAATTCATCCTGAGGGGAACATGTCATTGCATAAATTTCATTCAGACATTTCACTGAAAGCCAAAAAGGTAAAACTCATGGTGGCACTCAGGATAAAGTCAGAGGACCGCCAAAGTCTTTAGACTTCATCGACCGGGGATCATGTGAATCCATCAAATAGTTGTTTAGATATTTCAGCCTGGACCAAAGTGGTGGATGAGCCAAACAACGGACTGAATTTGCCATCCTTTGCAACCAGCACGGCTGAATATATGTGTTGTATATAAGCTGCTCTGCATATGAGGTCTGTGTTGAAATGTGTTAACGTGAAAACTGTTCTGTCCTGCAGATGAATTTGTCAGTTTTTGTCCACTTTAAGAGGAAACAATGTACAAGTGAGTCACTGGCCTGAAGCTGTTGACTGCACTCATTTACCTTTTTGCATGTATTGGAAGTGACTGAAAGGGCGCAACCACTGTTTTCTGTGTTCAGACTCATGCAGAATATCATAGGGCAGTTAGACCCGTCTGTTAACCCAACTAGACCTCAATAAATGCACATTTCCTGTCATTTTTCAGCTGTCCAATATTATTTTTAAAGGCTGAAGAAAGAAGGATTTCTGTACACAAACAGCTCAACAGGAGACACATTGAAGGGACGGACAGATGCATCCAGGGAAAGGACAGATGAAGGTACATGAGCTGGTGCAGATTTCAGTTGGTCAGACCCTGTGTTTGAAGCGGTTGGGGTCCCTGCTCTCTTTGCGGCTCAGGTCGATGAAGAAGTGCGTGGCTCTGGCGGTGTCCTCGGGCGTCATGTCCCACATGATGCGGAAGGAGTCGCAGGTCACCTCGCAAATCTGGATATTGCAGGGGGTGGAGAGAGGGGCGTCCATTTCTGTCATGTGCTTTTAAGAGATAAAAGAGGAGAGTTAGGCTGGAGTGTAATCTGGGTTTGTAATACCAGCTCTGGAGAATAGCAACATCTGCTAAGTGAGATTAAATTGTACCACAAAGAGCTATAAAGTGGACAACACCACAGCTGAATACACCTCAGACAGAATCCAATTAACCTTTCATTTAGGGATCTGTGTGCAGGTTTTTTATTCACTGTCCTGCTCTTTTCTTCCTTTTTCTCTCCTCCTCCCCTCTTGTCGTGCCCTTAACTGACATTTCCCATCATTACACAACTCGATACGCTCCCAGCTGAGTGACTGGTCTCTGCTTTTCCCTCGTGCATTTCATAATCCACCTACAGCAGACTCTAAGCAGCCGCACGTCTGCAGCCTCCCTCGCTCGTCTCCTGTAATTCTCAAGGAAGGGGACACAAACAAAAACAACGCTGCATCCGTCAGCAGCAATTTAAACTAAAGGTAACTTTTTGAAACACTTAGGCCGCCTCTCTGAAGCGCACGCCATTTTCAAAAGAGCTGAGCAAGTGAAGTGCTTTGCAGCTCGAGGGAAATCTTCCAGCAGCTTTTATATTGTTTGGGCAGAAATAGAGGTTTAAATAGGTATCAGCTGCAGGTGATGTATGATCATATTTCCTTTGTTGCCCATCAGTGGTTCGATCCAGGCTGCTGCACATGGCCCTGAGAGCCGGGCTGAGGGTAATCTGTTGGTCAGTCTGTGGTTGCCTTTGATTAGCTGTCACCTTCCCTCTCATAAACTGATGGTGGGTCTCTGCAGCATGAGCACATCAGTCGTCTTCTTCTGCCCTGAGACTTAATGCACATCTACTCCTCCATTAGTTTGCTTGTAATTTGATGCACCGTGAATTTGTTATTGCAATCATCTTCCTCCTGTATCAGTCATTGATCTTGCAAAAGCATCCAGCATCCTAACACCGGCAGAGTGCATTGCATCTTTCCCTTATTAAAAACACTCTCACAATGAGCGTATGCTAAATCACAAATGTGCCAAAAATAGCTTTTTTAGTACAAACAATTATTACATGCTCGTTTTCTTGTCTGTGTGATCCTCCAGATGCCTGCTGTGTCATTGTCTGACTGCGAGGTCTGCTCAGGTTGTTCTCCAGTCAGTATGATGGACAGGCTGCAGCAGCTCATTAAAGCCTGTGAACTGTGAAATTTGTGTGGTAGCTCGTTCACGCGGGGGCTAGGGGAGAGAGCTGTTGCATCACGCATGTGTGTTTCCACGCGTCGGCTTTCCAGCTGCTGCTCTCATTTCTTACCACGGTACCTTTTCAGAGATGGAAACTGGGGCAAGGGGGGAGATTCTCACAGGACAAGTCATCAAAGCCCCGTGTGTCTGTGTGTGTTCCACTTTTGGGTCGAACAGCCTACATGTGAGCACAGTTCAGAAGCAGGTTTCTGTACCATTCACACAAATCCCATCACCCTCATTTATAAAGCTGCCTGTAAAGAAGAAATGTGAACCAATTATCTCTGCAGCAAAACTACCTTTGATAGCCAGTTGCTTCAAATCAGGCAACTGGGTCTAACTAATAATTATAACAGGGATTCACATGATAATAGAAGTGTGTATATTGGGCTGTTAGTGCTCAGTTACACCACAGAGATGTTGTTATCTCTCTGAGACAGCATCATGAAAGAGGCTGCTGCATTCATGCATATGTAGCGAGGCAGAGAAAGCAACTCTGTGCTTCAAAGTCAGTTCTTTTTTCTTGCAGGGAGAAGACCTTAAACACATTCAGATGGCTGCATGCGGGAGGAAGAATATGCACAATTTCCTCAGTACATATTTCAAACCAAAGGGGGTGAAATGGCCATTGCACAGTATGAAACACCAAGAGATTTTGTGTGAAGTTCAATAAACAAGCTGTAATACTGAGCTATTGTGTGACTAATACAGTTTGATGCACTACGCCTCCTTGCACAATTAAACCAAGCATTAAAATTTAGTAAAATGAGCTCCAATCGCATTACATGAACCGCTCAGTGCTGCTGTGTGAACTATCCTCACAGTCTCATGTCAAATGGCATTGGAGGCATGTGACAATACATGTCACATATATGTGTACATCAAGAGAAGAACATGCAAATCAAAGTCATGCTCCAACTACTGTATTCATCGGACTTCATGTGCACAAATGAAACACACCATCACCATCAGCATCAGAGCATTTGATCTCAACAACTTCATACACTAAGAGTCTAAGAGTCTACATTTCCTGAGCACTACAAGCATCTATAAGTCGACTGATTCAAAAGAATTCCTTACTTGTATGAGGCTCAAATTTGTGATGGGAGAAGATTACAGCCGGGCTGAATTCTACTATCTTCTTCTTCTTCCGCTTTTCTACTTGCCTCCTCTGCTGCAGCTGATGATAGATCCCCCAGGAAAACTGATTAGGAGGTGAAATGAACACACAGCCTCCTCTCTCTCTTTCTCCTTCTCTCCCTCTGTTTCTCTCTCACTCTCTCTCTGTGTCACACAAACACTCTAACCCCCCCCCACAAACACACACACACACACACACTCGCACACACCTCCCTCCCCCCTCATAGTCTCATTTTCGCTCTGGGCTCTGAGGATGATGTTTACTTGACTCATAAATGCAGCCACACAGGATGAATTAAAAACCTAAAAGAAGCAAAATTTTGAATTCTCCAACTGGAGTGTGACTACAGTGAGACACTCAGTCAACCTCGTCAGCATCACGCTCTCGTCAGCCAATCACACACAACACACCACTTGCCAGTAGGTCTGCCCTGA
Source organism: Centropyge bicolor (assembly GCA_037975185.1). Taxonomy (NCBI): domain Eukaryota; kingdom Metazoa; phylum Chordata; class Actinopteri; family Pomacanthidae; genus Centropyge; species Centropyge bicolor. The sequence goes on along the minus strand of JBBMOC010000013.1, from coordinate 317,093 downwards.
GGCACAGAATCCACACACGCTAAAATGTATACTGAACACTTAGCTGCTTGCATACATGTCACCTCTCACATTTAGAGCTAGTATGGACACGAGGACTGTGAGTGAAAAAAATGAAGCTTTTTTCTTTACACGCTCGACTGGCTAAAGAGATTATGCCGAGTGATGCCCTAGTAAATTACATAGAGCACCATCAAGACCTCAAAAAATATACATGTGCCAACTGTTATGCCATATGGACCAACTCCACAGGCCGAGGCGAGGGATGCCACGATGTAAGTCCAGAGTAAGCAGATTTGCACTTGCATTCATTTTCAGAGGGATGTTTTTGCGTTCGTTCCACCTCAGGGGACAACTTGATTTTGGATTTCATTAGAGATTAAAGAGACCCTTCCCAGATTAATGGCTATAATCTGGTGCTAAAACAATGGATATGTGCATAGAATAAAGACAGATAACAACGGGATGAACTGATCCTCTCACAAACACATAATATTTGTATTTGAAAAATGACAAAGATGTATTGCCATAATTCCACAGGCTGCGTGTGATATTGAAAAGCTTCATTTATTCCTACCTAGCCGCAGATAAGAGATACCCTCAAAGTGTAATTAAACTGCAATCATCCATCATTAGTCATGCCATGACTGCCTGCCTCTGTCCAAATAAACCTCCCAGCTCCAGAGGTGGGAATAGCCAGTTTGTTAGAGGAGGGCTGGCTGTGTGCTGAGAATTTGGCCCCATTTACATAATCTTTTTGTGATGGCCTAAAAAGGATGCTATCCCTTTTATTTCAACGATGCATAAGAATATTTTAGCAGAAATTGTGCAGATTTATTCATCCCATCCCACCCTCTGCATATCAGGACTCCAACCCCAAGGTCCGTGCATTATCAGCAGAACCAGACTCCAACAGGCTGGAGTGGATGTCCGGCCTCAGGCACCGAAACAGTCAGGAGCAGCCTGGAGCTGGGGTTTATTTCTGCTTCTTTCTTTGGCGAGAGATGCAGGAAGGTACAAGAACAACTTATACTTAGCAGAAGTTTGAGCATCATATTTGCATTTCTTCACGTGAATCTGTGTGCATCAAATCATGGACAAATTTCACGAGTAGCTAAATGCTGTCTTGATGTTTATGGACAACCCATATCCAAGCCAACCCATTGGATGGAGGCAGATGGCCGCCCACCCAGAGCCTGGTTCTGCTCTGAGTCAAAGGAAGACTTTCCTCGCCACTGTCACCAAATGCTTTTTCAAAACGGGAATCGTTTTTAAATAATATTATATAGAGTACAATCTAGACCTGCTCTATATGAAAAGTACTCTGATATAACTTCTGTTGTAATTTGGACTTTTAAAGCTAAGAGAATTATAATCATTAAGACTAATGACACATGACTAATAGGTTTCTTTTATATTTTTTGAAAACACCAATTCTCACAAATCAATTTGCCCTCACCCAAAAAAGTATATGTATTTTTGAAATAAATTTCACTTTTTGAGAAACAGTTCAAAGAAAGGACTTGCTTATGTCAGTACTTGTGTAGGAAAAGTAAAAGGAAAAAGGAAAAGGAAAAGGAAAAAAAAAACAAAAAAACAAAAAAGGTTGTCTCAAATGAAAATGTTTATGAATGCAATTCTGATGCAGCTTAATCTCAATGCTAGACCACGTTAAATAAATAGTAAACCTGATATGGTACAAAAACAAAAAACAAAAAAAACGTACTCTGCTCATTCAAAGCTAGCTTCTAAGACTTTTGCACACATTATTATAACACTGTGTACAGTATTGTTGTTCTGTACATTATTATTCTTTGATACTATGAAATTATATGGTACTTCGTACACTGACCCAAAAAAGGCAAAGCTCACGTCATTTATATATCAGTTTATATCCGAATTTAAAATAAAATGATGAATATGTGAGTCTTTCTGCGCAGGTTTGATCACGTGATCTTAGCGGCTGATGACACCACGGAAGTGTCATGGCGGCGGCCATACTGCAGAGTCAGGAACAGCACCGAGCACAAAACTACTTGTAATGACTCTTCTCTTACATGTTTGGAGTCAAAATCTATTCAGGACACCGGAGAAATCGTAACGTAAGTCTGAGGAGAAGCCCAGTGTGTCGGAAGTTACGCCTGACATAGTCTTACTTTAATTTTAATTCTTGTGTTCGTGTTTTGATTTGACCACGTGTTACTGAATTTTTTGCCGTGTTGTTGATGGAAAATCGATAAACATTATGAGCGATATAACAAAGTTCATAGTGTTCATTTAACTTGTACATTTAAAACGGCTGCTAGTCGTTCACGTCTCTGAAATAAAGTTACATGTGTTTTTGTTTTGATTGATGTCTCCATTCAGAAGAACACTGATTTTTAATGGATCCTGTTGTGATTGAATTGTGAATAATCTGCTCTTTTAAAATGGTGTAATAACATAATGGGCTGTGCTAAATAAAACCTGTAAGAAAATGTAAGTATTCTGTCAGATTGTTCTACTCTATAAATATTGTAACAAGTACAAATTTGTACAGTAGATGTTATTCCTTCACAGATCACTTTGACAGGACATGTATTTTACTCCAGTATATCACATAAGTCAGCCTCATCTAGGCTTTACTGTTAAGATCAAATTCACTAATTCCCCTAATGCATTAATGTATTATTAGCTACTCAGAAAAGACCTCAACAATTGCAAGTACAAAAAAAACAACAACAACAACTAATAGGTAATTAAATAAAGGAAATCATTTTTGTCATTCCATTATCTGCCGGAACTGTGGAGTTTTCACTGCAAAACAAACCAGTGTTTCTACTGTCTAAAGTTGTCACCTCTGTTAAAAACATTGCTGCCTGGGTCTTCTCTCTTTTGCCATATGTCTCCACTTTAGGATGGCAGATTCGGGCTCAGGTGACCCCAGCGGTCAACGCGTGCCAGCCTCTGGAGGGAGCGGGATAGGAATGCTGATGGGCCGCCGATCATCAGCCGCTATCTCTCCCGGCCGTCTCCCTTCAATGCGATCCAGAGACCTCACCCTGGGAGGAGTGAAGAAGGTATGTTCTGTGTCACACTGTTAAAGAGAGTTGTCACTGTCCAGAAAATGTTTAAAAGCACAATCAACTTCTTAATAGCTCCTCAACCACAATACAAAACACAAACATAATGGTTCACATACTTAATCACTTTTTTTGTGTTGTGCTTTTTTTTTCTCAGAAAACGTTTACACCCAACATTATCGGCCGAAAAGTCAAAGAGGAGTAAGTTCATGATTGACCTTGAAAGAAAGAAATATCTCAGAGAAAATGATTTTTTCTGCCTGTTGGCTAATAACTAACTTTGTCATAACAGAACGAAAGTTGATGGCGGGCAGAGGAGAGAGAGGAAGGATGGAGAACGAGGTCGAGGCCCGAGAGATAGAGGCAGGGGCCGAGGTCGCCCAGAGGTCATCCAGTCCCACTCTATTTTTGAACAGGGGCCTGCAGAGATGACAATGAAAAAGAGAAGTAGGAGTTCTGCTGAATAATCACTTCCTCTGCCCTGCTGGCTTTGGCCAGTAATGCAATTACCACATAAGACATGCATAATTGTGTCTTATCTTGGTTTAAATTAATCTCTGTATCATGTATAGGTGGCTATGAAAATGAGAGAGAAGCTCCAAGCGTGGGACCTTCACCCATCATTAATATTAAAAAAGAGAAGCGAGAGACTGAGGAAGAGACCAAAGAGATTTTGCGCAGTCTGGAGAGAGATAATGTGAGTCCACCGTTCTCAGTCTTCTTTATTATGTAGCTTTATTTTTTTTTCTATTAATTTCATTTTCCTTCTTTGTCGCATTAATTAAGTTCATAGACGATCCTTTCCTGAGGAGTGAACAGAGGAGCTGCCCTGTCCAGCTTCCTCTCGCTGTGTCTGGATGGGGATTTAAGGAGGAATTTAGCACCGCTGCTGTTAAAATTGAAAAGAAAGAGGAGGAGGATGAACCCATGGAACATGCAGTTGAAGGTATCTGCAGACTTTTGTCATTTTTACTTCACATTTTGCAACAAGATAAAAGGACAAAGTCATCAGGCTATGTTTCCAGTATTGTAATAGTGAAAGCAGGAAATAAATGACAAGTATGATGCTGATGTCTCAAAATAAACATTATTTCCCTGCAGTGAAACAGGAACCAGAGGAACCTGAGATAAAGAGGTCGGAGGCCACCTTCAAGCCTCCTCCTCTCCCTGAGCCTGAAGTTCTACCTGACCTGCTGCATAGATGGAGTCTGAGCAAAGGGGAGGAGCTGTTCTTCATGCAGCTGCCTGACTCGCTGCCCGGCCAGCCACCCACCAAAGAGCACAGGCCCGTGAAAACGGAGGTGCAGTCAGAGGACGAACAGTCTGTGCTTCTGAAAACAGACTTTCAGGTAGATCAGCTTTTTCCTAAGTGTTGAATACATCATGATATTTAGGTTATGTGTCAAATAACTATTTTAAATTTATACAGGAGGAGGAAGCTGAAGACAACAGCTGCAATCTTAAAGACCTGCGGGAGGGTCTTGTAGGAAAGATGCTAGTGAGGAAGTCTGGCCGGGTCCAGCTCATACTGGGACAAGTGACACTTGATGTGTCTCTAGGAACATCATGCTCTTTCCTTCAGGTGTGATACTACTTTATTTATTGACGTACCCCTTGTTTTGTCTGTTATGACTTCAGACCATAGCTGTCTATCACAACTCTCTCTACAGGCCACTGTTATATTAACATGCTTTTCTCTTCTTCCCAACCATTTCTTTTCCCAGGAGCTGGTCTCTGTTGGTACGGAGGGAAGAACAGGCGACTTGTCTGTATTGGGGAATGTCAAACACAAAATGGTTTGCTCCCCAGACTTTGAGGCTCTACTGGAGAGCAGTTCTTGATGCTCATCTCAGTGGTGAAGGATTGAACCTCCTCGAGTCTGACAGATGGATGAGCTTGTGAAGGGTTGTGATGTTGACAAGATGTTCATCATAACTTTGGACTGTAGCTGGAACCTCACATCCAATACAAGTATGAAGGCCTTTGATTCACTCTTGTGTTTTCGGAGTGGCTCTAATAACATATCGAAATACACTATACAAATATGAATTTATTTTCTTTTTGTGGAATAGGCATAATAATTCAGGGTTCAAAGGTTGAATGATGTGCCAAATTTCAGTACTGTTGAAATTACTTGACAAGACTGTACATGGATGTAAATGTGTGAATAAATAAAGTTTTTGTTATTCCAGTATGTTGGTGTCAAATTATAAAAACAAATATTTTCACACCTACCTCTGGTTCCTGTATTTAAAGATACATTTTGCTTTGGTTTGATATGTGTGAGATTTCTGCTGCCTCCCAAACACAACCCACATACAACAGAATGTGCTAATTTGCTTGTACTTTTTTTTTTTTGTTTGACATTTACTCAAAACAGTCCCAACCTATTGGAATCAGGGTTGTACAATGAGCAGCTCATTACTCACCCAGCTGCTTTTAACCATATTTGAAGTGTTTTCAATGTTATGTTAATGTTTATTTGCATGCACACATTGCAGCTTCATGTTTTCCACTCAGTAAAAAAGTAGCTGTGCTATCATGTGCACACCCGCTCATCAAAACTTTGCTCTACAGCGCTACTAGTGGTCAAACGTTATTACACAGATAATATAAATTATCAGTGCAGTATCTCATTGTGGCCACCAGGTGTTGGTGCAGGACTGCATGTGTCGTGGGTCCGGTGGAGAGCTGCTGGTTTCAGATCCGCCGTCTGCCCATGTTGTCCGCCGGGTGGAGTTTGGCTTCAGTCCGCCAGACAAAGACAGTGACTGACCGGGGGAACCGAGCCGAACCGGCGCCGCTCACAACGTGACTGAAGCTGGGTCAAACTCTCAGGTCTGTTTGAACCACATCGTAATTAACTGTTAGAAAAAGGGGCTGGAAGATACTAAGTTCAGGTGACGAATCCGAGCTGAGAACAAAAAGATCGGATCAGCATTTCATCAACACCCGGACGGGACTCCGGAGCCGGAGAAGCTAGCCGAGACATTTAGCATCACCGCTAGCTCGGAGGCCACAAGCTAACTTTAGACTTTAAATCGTCCGTGTTAGAACAGGACACTTGAGTTTAGCTTAGCTCAGGTCCCGCGTCTCATTAATTACCTCTGTGGGGGTTAAAGAGGCTGCTAATGGATCCGAGGAAGCGTTGGTGGCGATGCTAACACAAGCTAACTGAGTGTGGCTGTATCCGGGATGGAGCCTCCTGTTAGCCGTCCTGCTGCATCATCACAGGGGATGAAGACAGAGGGCCTCTATCGCTGCATGGGTGATAACCTTAGCATATGAGTTAAACTTATCAGGACCTTCACGAAAAGAGACATTAATCTATTTTTCTATGATTAGAGGCGCTCTTTTCTTTTGAGGATAAACAGATGCTAGCATCAACTTTGCTTATCCACACAGAGGATGGTGCCACGTTTTCTGTCTTGCATTAATAAACTGCACTGTATAGACTTGGTTCATAGAGGACATGTTATTGTGACTTGGCTCATCCTGATCGTTTGTTTTTACTACCTTGCAGATCTGTGAGACACCACAGAGTCACAGGATCTACCCCAGGATCTGACCCAGGATCAGCCACCAGACAAGAGAACCACCTGCTGTGCCCAGTTGTTCCTGCCTCTTTGTTTACATCTCCGTCACCAGCTGGGAGGCTTTGCTCCAACAGCTAAGGACATCTGCAGCAAAGATCTGCCATTGTTTCATCGCTGCTGCTTTAAAGACTTCACCTTCCCTTTCCTGGAATTGAATTCAGCTGAGTTTCAACACCAGATTGATGGTGAAAATAATGAAATTCGCTGATATTGCTCAAGAGGGCAACCTCAGGATGGTCACTTGTACTTCTCAGTTTAGTGTGATGAGAAGCTGCATCTCCTAGTTATCTTCATGAAGGTCTTTTTCTGACAAAAGATAAGGGCCACTTGGGGCCAAGGGGGCGGAGGGCTGTGACTCTGCCACCATCTGCTCTGCCCTCGATTTCAACTATTTAATAGAGTTCATTGCCCTCCTGACTTCAAGATGGAGCTCTTCTTCAACCCCTTTGACAACTTGGTGTGTATCCTGCTGGGCATCTCCTTCACCGTTTGGTTCACCCTGCTGCTGGTCTTCATCATCGTGCCTGCCATCTTTGGGGTGTCCTTCGGCATCCGGCGTCTGTACATGAAAACATTGTTGAAGCTTTTTGAGGTAAGAGCTTGCTGCATATTGTCTGACCACCTTTTTGTTTATTTGAAGAAAAGAAGGTTAGTGGAAAGTTAACTGCTGGTTATACAGATGTGTCAATCATAAATTATTACTTTTGGGTTGAAGCTGAGGATGGGGTTGAAACACTGTGTACACTCAACATGAAAGTATGTCTGAAGGTCTGTTACTCTTCTCACACTGGTTCCACTTTATTGCTTGTGCCCTGCTGCTGCCAAACATTATGTTATTGAAAAGTTTGAAAAGTTGCTGGCTTTGTTCTTCAAGGACAGCCTGTATTTGCTCTGACTATTTGTTTTTCCACCCTTTCAATAAGAGCATGTCAATTTTGCTTCTATTGTGTTAAATATAATAATTTTTAAAGCTGCATTTCTCATGCAAAGTAAGAAATTTGCTGCCTTCACATACACATCTCGTGGCATTGGTCAGTTGCAGGTTTTATGTCTGTCTTTAGCGTGCAGCCAGTTGCCATTGTATTCCCTGGCTGACACAGATTAACATCACAGCCACAGGGCTATTTTTCCCTTGTTATGTAACCGGAGAAAACAGTGGTACAGGCCTTGTCAGTAACTGTTGTCTGTGACGTGGCTCCAGCAGCTCCAGAGTATTGCTTTACTGATTTGCAGTTTTCACTTTCTAGAAAATGAGTTTGAATCCACAGTGATGGCATTAATACACCAACATCATTGTGCAGTGAGCCTAGTTCAAGATGTCTATATTTACCATTTCATCACTCCGGAGTCATCCAGTTTCTCTCTTTCTGCTGTCTCTGGTGTATCTCCACTAGTAAAGCTGTCACCACTTTCCAACGTGTACCTCTGAGAGCAGGTTTTGTACCAGAAATAAATGGAGCAATGGGAGATATGAGAGATGTTCTCAGCTCATGATTCCAGTAGCGACAATTTGATTCAGAGAAAAGGTCAAAGGACAGATGGAGTACAGACTGTGCAAAGCTGAAGCAATGTTCTCTGGTTTGGACTATTTGCATATATCTCATTGCTTGTCTCCATTTCTGGCTTGTTGAATGTAAAAATTTAATGTTTGTTGTTGGCAATTCAATTCAACACAAGACCTACAGTGGCATTTTGCTTTAGCAACTAATTTCTAAGGAGAGTTGGTTTTGATGTAAGTCCATTAGTGTGACAAAATCACTATTTCCTGCTCACTTCAAAGAAAGATATGTGTAACCCCACAACTGTAATACTTCATAAGGGATAAATAAGTGAAAACCTTCTCTTTCAGTCAGCTGCTGTAGAGCCCCGTGCTGGCACGTGTGCTCCTCCTCTCTCCACCCAAAGAATCATTACTGTCAACTGCAGCTGCATTTTAACATGTTGACTCAGAAATACAACTTGTCATGACACGATTCAAAGGTAGCTGTAAAGAAAAAAACACAAGACATGATATAAACACAGTGATGTGTTTGCCTGTTCTGTTTGAGTAAAGATGGCGAACATGGAAAAATCAAATGGAGATATCACTGCTGTGGGCTACATGTCTGTATGTTCAAATAGTTGGCCACCATGTGTCATGTAATTCTGAAACATAGTCAAAGTAGATTTCAGTTTACCTTAAGCCATAAAATATGTACGTTCAGTTAAGGTAAAAGAGACGTATGAAAATGTTCTGAATTGGACATTTGGATGTTATTTCAGCTTGACCTCTGCAGCTAGAACGTGCAGGCAACATCACTGTGTAGCTCAACATTCTTAGAATTTTTTTGCAAGTGCTCCTGGGGGATCCCATTACATGCAGACCATTCCTGCATTGGAGTAAACTTACAGTCAGCTTTGTTAAACTTTTGTTTTATTCCCTATCAATGATTGATGCTGACAAACCTCAGAGTTATCCTGTGCTGTAGTCTGTGACTGTTGGCAAAGGGAAGCACATCCAGTACAATCATTTCCTGATCTTCCCTGCTTGTCTTCCAGCTGGAACACTGTGTCCTTTTTCTGCCTCTTACTGAAAAAAAAACAGTCGGTTTTTTTCTCTGCACGCAAAATTCTACATATTGAAATGGGAGAAGGAGACATTATATAGTTAGTTTTCTTATAACAATGCTGTGGGCAAAGATAAGCCATGTGTGTTAACTCCTGCGAATTAAGAATGTTGTTTCGTCAAATTTGTTGAAGTTTTGCACCCAGTCATTTTGCAACACTTATACTCAGACACAGACTAGAGAGATTACGAGTAGAAAACTTCAGCAGTAAGCAGTTGTGGCTCTGATTATCATGAAGAACTGCTGTGCTGATTGAATGTTGAAATTGAGAAAGTCAGACATTGCAACAGTTTGCTCATAGTGGCAGCTGGTTGCAACAGAAAACATTTGGAAGTTGTCTGAGCACCTTTTTCTAAAAGTTTTATGATAGAGTGTTTCAACCTCTCAGTAAACAACAGTTTAATGTGAACACATCTGTTATTGTTTAGTATGTAAATGAGGAAACCTGAACATGTTGCATTCCATCTATTTTGAGTCACTCTTGAATTTTTACACACCTATTTGTTCTTTTTTTTGTAGTGGGCCACACTGAGGATAGAGAGAGGAGCGAAAGAAAAGAACCACCTTTTGTACAAACCCTACTCTAATGGTAAGCTGTGCTATCAGCATGTTTTCCTGCATGTGTGCATGTTTGGTAGGTGTGTTTGTTTTGGAGACGAGCATTGCTGACATCCTGTCTCTCTGGACTGCTACAGCTATCATTGCCAAGGAACCCACCTCTTTGGAGGAGGAGATCAAGGAGATCCGGCGGAGCGGGAGCAACAGAGACCTGAACTCGGCCCCTGAGTTTGAGATGTCTGACATCTTCTATTTTGCTCGGCGAGGAGTGGAGAGCATCATGGACGATGAGGTGACCAAACGGTTCTCTGCTGAGGAGCTGGAGTCCTGGAATCTGCTGACTCGCAGCAACAACAACTTCCACTACATCAGCCTGAGGCTGACCGTCCTATGGGGGCTGGGCCTGCTGATCCGCTACGGCTTCCTGCTGCCTCTCAGGTATTAGGTGTACCTCCAACTGAAAGCTTCTCTGATATTAGAAGCATAACTTGTTCCCTCCTGCAGAAATGACCACCAGAATACATAACACCAGAATTTGACTGGTCACTGACCCCAGTATAAATATGACAGTGTCAGTAATTTAAAGTACTGCTTTAGCAGTAATGTGTGTCCTAAACATCATTTTGTGTTATTGTTGCATTTAACTGAATTCCACTTTTGGATTGGACAGTAATATTATAATAATCATAAAGTCAACATTATCACCTGTTGAATATCTGATACAAAAACAAAGTTTTTATATTTTCCCATTGTTACAAAATGTAAAAAACACTGGCAATTATCTTTGTAACATGGGGTTTGAGACTCAAATTAAATGTTGGCATTTGCAGCGAGTTAAAGAGGGAGATCCTCAATCGGGGTCAGCTTAGCGAGGCACAGGGACAGTGACTCAGTACTAAGTCTGGCTGGCTCATTTCCAACTGCCTGTGGGGAGACAAATCAGGCCACCGCTACACAGACAGACATCATTCTAGATCCCCATCCAGCTAATAGATTGTCTCATTCAATGCTTGTCCAGTTGAATATTTGCCTGAGTCACTCACTCGCAAAAAACCTTCACCTCTCTAATGTTTGTCTAATCCTCGACCAATTTAACAAGCACCTTCTCCAGCCCTGGATGATTGGTTCATCCACATTAAGTCGACCTGTTGGCCATCTTAACTGTTGCTCAATATGCCCTCCTGCAGGTTCTGGAGTCTGTTATCAGTGACAGTGGGGAATGGAGAAGAGTGTTATACTTTCAGTTGATAACAGGAACCTTACTCTCCTGGATAACATAACTCATGACCTTTACATGTTGTCTGAGTGGCTACTGTTCTCTCTGAAAGCTTGGAGCAAGACGGAAACTTCTGTGGTTAAGAATCATGTTTTTGTGTTTAAATTCCACCGCAAAGACAAATTAGTTTTAAATTTGTTGATCCAAAACATGGAATCCCTCCTTTCTGTGTTTCACATAAGTACTTCCTGTCAAAGGATTTTGTGTAACCTGCCTGTCTGTATTTCCACCAGGGTAACACTTGCCTTCACTGGTGTAGGCCTCCTTGTATTCCTCACCTCTCTTGTTGGGCTGCTACCAAATGGAAGGTAAGACTGACCACAAGCTGGTCTGTTGTCCTTTATAAAAATGAAACAACTCAGATCACGACATGATAACAGATTTTTCTTTTTGACACAAACTAATCATGCTGTCGTATGCTCCTTCTTGCAGGACTAAAAACTTTCTGAGTGAGAAAGTCCACTTGATGTGCTACAGAATATGTGTCAGAGCTCTGACTGCCATTATAACCTACCATGACAGGTAAAAGACCTACCACACCTCCCTAAATTACATTGACTGAGTAACTCTCATTGGGTGTGAACAATCTTTATCAGTTGAACAGCAGACTTCACACAGTCATAGTAGACTTCCTGTTTTATTTACATTGCCCATCAGTCAAGAATAGGATGTGTAAAAGGGAAGATAGAACACATGTGGGACTGTTAGTTCATGCTCTGAAAGACTGTTTGCAAACACACTAGTAATTTGCAGATAATGTAATTACGTCAGATGAACTTAAGTCATGATGTACTGTTGACACAGTAATAATGGAAACAAAATAATAATCCGTAACAACCAGACCGGTTTCTGAAAACCACATGCAATGACAGTTGGGACACAAACACTTTGACATTACACACAGTTCTGTTTATAGCAGCAAGTGTTGAATTTTTGAAAAACACATTTCGTTTCTTTCCAATGTTTCCTCAATACCCAGTTCATTTTGCCTGACAAAATTCCATTGACTTGGTTTTGTTATTTAAAGTATGGCCTCCTTATCTTCCCCATCAGCTGTTTTTTTTTTTTTTTGTCAGTCTTTATCATAAACACAAGTGTGATCTGTGCTGCAGCTGGTCGATTGCTTCTGTGTTTTGAACTGCTGCCTCATTGTTTCCATGTCATTTCTCAACTTCTTGGACAATTTCTCAATTTCGTTTTTGCATTTGTGTACTGAGCCTCGTTAACCACAAGTTCTCACTGAAAATGGTGACAGATGTGATAGATTCTTTTTTTGTAGCCATACCACTAGTACATGGTTAAAGTCTGCACCTAAAAATTTGTTTTAAAAGTGTAGCAGTGCCACTGTTTAGTATTGATCACAAAAATCAAATGTTGTTTGAGCAGAACTCTGCACTGATGCTCCCTTCCTCATTGATGTAGAAATAACAGTTGGCAAACTAATGGTGCCACCGGTCAGTGGAACAAATGGTATTTTAGGAGTTTGATGCTATAAAGCAATAAGTTTTACACAAAATAACAAACATTTCAAGAAGTGACGTTTTACAACCAATAACTTTTCAACTGCACTGACATCATGCAGGAGATGAGAACAGTTTCATTTTTTGATTTGAAGTTATCGTACATTTCCAGAGGCATAGAATATAAAAATAGCTACTCAAATGCTGCTCGCCGTGTTCCCATGGTCCCATTATTCTTCTGATGTTCCCCTGCAGACCTCTTTCCCTGACAGGACAGGGGTCTGTGTGAGATTACATAAGGACAGATGAGTTATCTTTAGAGAACAGAAACCAGGGTGTGTTAGCAGTTGAAATGTGAGAACCCAGAGTGCAAGTATGAAAGGAAGGGTGCCTGAAGTTGGGCTGTCTACATTCATTTTCACTGCAGCGGGCATCTGAGCCAAGGTGAAGCACAAAACCTGGAGTGTCTCCTACACAAAGCCAAGGCATGCTCAATCAAGCTGCTGTAATATTTGGAACATAAAAGACAATGCTTAGAGCTCTGATTTTCAGTATTACTATGAATGGATCACAAATTGTCCACCAGTGTTATGATCTAAGTTTTGATGAGGATTTATTCTAAATGATGCTTGTTTTTATTTAGATACGGCCGAGTAAGAATCTAAGAGTGACAGGAAACTATTGACAGCTTTTGTGGAGAGGATGGCACATGCAACAGGATGTGGAAGAGGAGAGAGGAAGTGGTGTGTTTGCCCATCCATTGTAGTCTATAACAGCTGGTGTTGTTTTAGGTTAACTGCAGTGCACGCTTGAGTGAGTTTGAACTCAAGCTGTTGAAATATCATCTGAGCAAGAGTCAAGAGACCTTGTTTGTAAAACTACTCATCTCATCTGATTGGAGGTTTTATTTTTTATTTGATCATATCTTGAGGCACCAACCAAAACAAATCATTTCTTATTAAAACATGAATTCACATCATGACTTATATTGTACTTGTCAAATTGGGAAATTATTAGTAAGAGAGGTGAGATTGTAGTGATGGACAGACCTTAAAAATGTGATCAATTTAATCTTTCAATTCATTTGGGACAAAAAGACATTGATACCCATAAAGTACTCACGGGTGAGACAAAGATCTTCATCGTTTCTTGCATTTTTCTGAACGTCTACCTTTCCTGTTGTGACATATACTCCTCTCTAGTCCGTGGTTAAATATACTCAAGTGACATAGGAGGTGTTGCTCTCTCTCTCTATTTAAGATTGCAACCCTACCTTTGGAATGTGGACTCAGTATGTTGGGTCCTGCATGCTGCAGGGGTCAAACTGTTGACATATCCAAAATAGGCTGCTTTGTTTCTCCTAAAAAGACCGGAAGAGGCAGTGGACCTAAGTATTTCCAAATTTTTATGAAGGATGGTTTTGACCTCTGATTGCATTGTTTTTTTTGCACACTAAAAGTGGATTTTGACATACACCGCCCTCAGCATTGTTTGTTAATAATATGTACTCCAGGAAGTGATACACAAATTAACAGCCTTCTTGTTTCCACCTTTCCAGTGAAAATAAACCCAAGAATGGAGGAATCTGTGTCGCCAACCACACTTCACCCATTGATGTCATCATCCTGGCCAGTGACGGCTGCTATGCTATGGTAACTATACTGCTGCTGAGCAGAAAGCAACAGAAACATTGGTCATTTTTTCCATGGCAGCTGCTTGTCTGTTGAAATGATTCTCCCAGAAATAGATTTGTCGCTATTTACACATTTATTTGTGTTGTGTTGTGTCAGGTTGGCCAAATTCACGGTGGCTTGATGGGTGTCATCCAGAGATCCATGGTGAAGGCCTGCCCACATGTTTGGTTCGAACGCTCAGAAGTCAAAGACAGACATCTAGTGGCCAAAAGGTAGTAATACAAACTTTTCTTATTGTCTTGCAATGCAAATTTTTTATATTGAATTTGAATGTGAATTGTTTGTAAGGTTTGGAAAAATATAGCTGTTTTTGTAAATACTAATTTTGTTGTTTGTCTTATCTATCTAAAAATAAAATTTTCAGTGATAAATTTCTTGTATTGCAGATTGAGTGACCATGTAGAAGATAAATCTAAACTGCCCATTCTCATTTTCCCAGAAGGTGAGCTTATTCAATGATCTAATACAGATAAGAATATTTCATAATTGCTCTATAGTTATCTCTTTTTTTAAATCCCCATAAGTCTGAATTAATTTTTACTCTAAATCCTCAGGCACCTGCATTAACAACACATCAGTTATGATGTTTAAGAAGGGCAGTTTTGAGATCGGTGCCACAGTCTACCCTGTGGCCATTAAGGTGAGAGTGATGTTCTTTTTTGCTTTTGTGAGGTGTCATTTTTGCCATGTTATACAGGTATTGATTATTCCTTACTGGTGTGTTTGATCCTCACAGTATGATCCCCGGTTTGGCGACGCCTTCTGGAACAGCAGCAAGTTTGGAATGGTCAACTACCTGTTACGTATGATGAGCAGCTGGGCCATCGTCTGCAGCGTGTGGTACCTTCCTCCCATGTCTAGAGAGGTAAGACTTCATGGTTAACTCGAGGCTTTTTTTCTTTGATGTATGAAACAATCAACGTATTAGTAGAACAAATTGTCCGAGCTCTTGTTTACAACATACAGATACAAAATCTGAGTACAAATAAAATGTGATAATGTGCATTCTCCTTCATTTTTGGACAAAGCTGTTATAGTTGATCAGAGTAATGCTGTTAAAATATTGGTCATGACCACTTGTTTATATGTTATATTCATGTTAATTTTCCCTAACAGGAGGGTGAGGATGCTGTACAGTTTGCCAATCGTGTAAAAGCAGCCATAGCCAGGCAAGGCGGACTGGTCGACCTCCTGTGGTAAGATCCAATTCTACCTTTTTCACAAAGAAACATTTTGACATGGCTTATCAGAAAAAGCTCTATAACATAGACATTTTGACTAAAAATCACAGGTGTATTTAATCAGATTAATGGCTGCTTTGCTTATTTCAGTGTGTTGGTTCTAAAGTGTGTTATTATGCATATTAGGTTATTGACACCTAATTTAAAAGGCACTATCATTATCATTATTGCCAAGTCTATTGCAGGATCATCAAACAGCAAGTTTTATGATGCAGCATATTGGTCTGCATTTCATTTCTTTGATAGAACCTAATCTGCAACAGAACATTGCGCGAACTCCGTAAATGTGCACCACATCAATACTTGTCACTAATTTCAAACTCTTCTGCAGGGATGGCGGACTGAAGCGAGGAAAGGTAAAAGACACCTTTAAGGAAGAACAGCAGAAGCTTTACAGTAAAATGCTGGTGGGCACCCAAGAGGACCGCAGTCGCTCCTGAAGGACCTGTGTGGAGGTGGACTGGCTCAGAAACCCACTCGGGCACCTCTGACTAAATACGCAGTCAGCAGGGCTCTCTTCCTCTCTACTGGAGCTCCCGGACTGGAAAATTCCCTCTCTGATGTCAACAGTACTCCATTTGGCTTCCTCGGTCACTGCCTCAGCTTGGCATGTTCAGCTTGCATCGCTGTTACGGGTCATTCTTAGTCTGCTGCCCTTCGTTGGAATAGCTCGACTGAAGCCTTGCTTGTCTTAGAATGAGAGCGAGGTGTGCACAGTAAAGGAGCCTTGTCTTCCTTGTTGGCAGTCTATTGAGGGAAAACTTGTATTATTATCTATCATTGAGCTTCTGTCTTTGTTTGATAGTTTAAACTTTTTAATTTTCATTTTACTGTCATGTTTGTATCACACTGTTTTTAAAGTTACAGACCTGATTATACCTGGGATGTAGAAGAGAGTTATTGTAGGGAAAAAAACTAGTTTGTTCTAAAGCTAAAACCTGTGATCGATTAGGGGTTTTGCATGACTGGCTTGTGCCTGTGATTTAGGGCGCAAAGTCAGATTTTGTTACATTTCAGATATTTTATGGGCTTTTTTCAAGAGAAAAAATGACCTTGTATTTTAAGCTTTGTGTTTTACATTAAGACTTGTACCAACACATGTGGTCACTATAGGAGTTACATTGCAGGTGAGCTCTTGATATGTTGTCTGTGTTTTTTCCATGGAATGTGTAAATCCTCACATTATGAAGTGGAAATCGTGCACCCACAGTTACTCTGATGGATTGAGGCAGATATTCCTGTTCCAGCTAACAACATAACATAACTGGAGTGAAAGGATTTTACAGTCCGTTCATTAAGAATATATTTGGGATGCTTTTAGCATTGTCCCTTTAAGGCCAATCTCAAGTTAGAGATGTAGGATAATGACCAGCACAAATGGTTTCCTGACTAGTTATAATGACAATTAGATACTAACACACTTCCTAATAGGCATCATGTTTTCATTGGCTTCCTGCTTGTGCAGTGACCGGTTTGCCAATTTACTTTAAGTGAGCTCTAAAAGCAATTGTCTTTATTTCCCCCCACATCAATGATCTTTGTCCTACTTGGCAGCCTCTTAAAGCAGGTCTCAAGGAGAGATGGAGTGCTGCTGCAGTTTGGACTCCCCGAGTTGAGGAACATGGTGGACGGCCTTCAGGGCTTTCTCCCTGAGGCTCTTATCCCTCTAGTTTGCTATAATCAGGGATAGTCATTTAGACCGTGTCAAATCTGTTCTTCAAAATAAATGTTCAAGAATGTGACTCTACCTTTGACTTCAAGATTTTTTTGTGCTACTCACACTGTTGATCATATTTGTTTTCCTTTGATGCTCAACAGGGTTATTAACTAACAGAAGGATATGGAACTAGAAGCCCTGTAACATAGCTGCAGGTGAACGTGGAGATTAAAAAAGCAGCCATAGCTACGAAAGCTACACAACTGATGCTGTTTAGGGTAAAACATTCAAACTGCATTGTGTCCCATTGCAAAATATTTGCCATTTAAATTCAATGTACTGCACATTACCCCAAATAATACACGTGTTATTTCCATTTTAGACAAGGCATCTTATTTCAGTGTTCAGTGAGTTTGCATTTTCTTCTTTTCCTGGCAAATATTTTCCAAAGTCATTCTTGTTTTGATATTTTTAGAATTGATTTTTTTCACTCCAGACAGTCCTCCCTAATTAGCTCTCGCTTTTCTGTGCTATTCTTGGCAGACAAGCCAGGAGTCTGGTATCATTTCCTGTATGATTTGTTGTCCACTGGGCACCATACAGCTATAATACAGTCTGGCCATGAGGATTAAGAGCTTTATTTTGAATGTTTTATATTTTCTATTTATTCCCCAGCTGAATGTGTAATCAGGATCAAGTCTAAATGTCTTTCCATGGTTGTTTATTGTTGATTCTTTTGTAGCTGCTTCATCCAAACCCCAGGCCTCTCCTCCTGGCTGCAGTCAACAGCCTCGGTCTCTTTTCAGAGAGGTTTCCCTTTAAACAGTCTTTGTTTCCAAACCGGTGATGGACATGGCAGCATTCTTCTGCACCTCTGTTGCAATAGTTTCCAATGGATGTGTTGACGTTGGTGAATAAAGCCCACAGTGCTCAGAGGAGGAGTAAGAGGAAGCAGGGAGCTCAAAGGGTTGGCTGTGCAAACCATGCCATGGTTGAACAGCTCACTCACAGCACTATGGAGCCAGAGTCAGGGCTCATCTCGGCTTCACCCTGGGCTGGAGCTCAGACTGCCGGATGGCACAGATCCATCCGCTCCAAGTAAGAGTTTTACAGCTCTACGGTTCAATGGGTGGAGAGAAAGCTACTGTAGCTGTGTTGTAAAATATTGTGGTTACTCCACTCTTGTGGTGACTGGAAGTTGTGGGAGGCAGGCTGTTCTAGAGAAAAATGACTAAACTGTAGGTCATGCACATATAACACTGACACACTGCCTGGTGCAGGACATTACTCAAGAGCTGTGCATGAGCTGTTGCAACATAGCTGTAATTGCAATGTAGGTAAAGGTGGGAATGACTTCTTCACGCGTAAGGCAAAGTCATAGATAGAGATAATACCACATTTTTTGATTTGCAACAGATAAGGAAGAACAATTGAAGTGAAAGCAAAGTGAGGACAGTTCTTTTCACAAAAAGAAAACTTCCTGTTCAGACAACAGAGGAGTCTGTGGTGTGTTCAGGTATTTTTAATGTCCTCCCATAATTAGATACATGCAATAACCATTAAGGTTTCATGTCATCTTCAAAGTAACCGTTGTATTAGGAGGTTGAGATTGTAATAAAAACTGTTGCACATGGTAACATGGCATATATATGAGATAATCTTCAGAGGAAGTTCAACTTTTAAATGATGCTGATAAAGTCAACATAAGGAAATTATATTGTATTATAGTAAATTTATCATAGTATTTGATACAGTATAGGAGGTTTAAGTTGTGGTAATAAAAATTGTTGGGCTGAAGTGGCACAAATATTATGGCATTTTCTTTAGGGAAGGTTCAACTTTGAAGTGATGCTGATAAAGTCAACAAAAGGAAAAACTGTAATTAACTGCAGGCAGCAAATGGGCGGAGTCAGTGAACGCAGCACGGAGTGTAAAACTGCTTGGTCCGGTTTTGTGAGACGGCAGCAGATGCGTCGTCCAAGCTGGTTTAAATCCACTAAGAAGCTACTAGTCCAATTAAGAAAGGAAGAAGAGGAGGAGGAGGAAGAGGCGTAAATTCACGCATGAAGGCTGTTAAACTAACTCCTCTGACATGATGACGACCTGATATCAACAATCCAGCCGGAGCAGAAGTTGCATGAGTGGGATGCTGGTGGGTTTTCAGGGCCGGTAGTCTGGATCTGGACCCCCTCCCGCCCCCCCTCCCACTCCGACATTAAGCCTGTTTAAGCCGCAGGACTCGGGGCCTGGACGCGTCTCATTTGTCGGAGTTTCCTCGAACCCGTTGTGAAGGAGGCTCGTTAATATGGAAACAAACAGCGACGTGCTGCTCGTCACCGCAAATGTCGGCTCCCTCTTTGATAATGTGAGTTTAACTGATGAGAATTAAAACCACACCACACCGACATGCTGCCAGAGGATTATACTTGATGCTGTTCAGGAATAATTGGCCGAGAGGAGGTAAAGTTTTTACCTTGAATGAGCCCCGCTGCTAGCTTACATGTCTGTTAGCTAAAGGATGTGACAAGTGAGCTAACGTCTTCTAATGTTTGATGAAGCTAAAATCCACAAGGTCGAGCTTCTTTATCAGCTGTCAGCAACATGTGTTCAACAGTCTCCATCAGTCTGTTGTTAATTAGAAAAACTCCATTATTACCTGAAGTTTCACCTGATCTAATGAGACACCGGTGTCACACTGAAATCTGCGACCCGTCAGATTATGTGTCCAAATGTTAGCATGTTCATCCATTATTGTCTCTATAGGTTGACAAAATCTGTGACCTTTGACCCGGAGAAAACTTAAACTCTACATCACGTTTAAAATTGTTTCATTATATTCAAAAAATGTGCTTACTTAACTTACTTAAAAGTTTAAAAATTAAACACAAGGGTTCACAATTCATAATTAATTGATTAAATTAAAGTATGTGACTGTAGTAAAAAAAAAAATCTTTCATATGAATCTTGTGTAGAAGCAGCCACAATATGAGGTGAAGACAACAAATATCACCTTGAATAACAGGATAACGTTTCATAAATACAGGAAACATCTAATTAGTAAATTTATAACTTATGTGACTCCTTCACATGTTAATTTTGACCTTGTTCACCTGAGCTGACTAATCTTCATTTGTTATATTCCACCCAAACATCCATGACCTCTCATGTTCAGTATTTGTGTGTGTGTGTGTGTGCCATTGCAGTGATCTTCCAGAACCTCTAAAATAGCATTAGACTCCACTTCAATTATTAATAAGTAATCATTGGACCCTCTCAAGGTGTCAAGAATTATCATCACCTCATGCAACTTGCAGCTGCATAATGTACAATTCATCACTGTTGAAAATCACTGTTTGTTGTACAGGGAGGGTCTGAGTTACTCAATAGTCCGTTTACATCATCCTTATCACACTATATGGCATTTGCAAAGTCAACTCCAGTAGTATATATTTCTATAATGTTTTGCAAGTTATAGTCCAGTCTTACATGTTTGTATCTTTGCAGTTAAACCTCGTTTTTAGGGATTGAAGAGATTTGACTGGAATTGAACTATTCTGAACATATGGCTGAATATCCAGTGGTTTTCACTTTTGTCTCTGCTGGGCTGACAAAGCTTCCAGACATTGCAGGGAGGAGGGTTCTTACTCTCATGGAAATTTGGCTCAGGACCATGTTTCCGGTTGCCAGATCTGGCTCCAATGAAAACATGTTAGATCCCATTGTGGGAGATATGTAAACAGATGAATATCTTCCCCTGGGGGACTTGAGCTTTTCTACTTACTTAAGCCCCCCTATTTCTGCGAACAAACACACCTAAATGTTCACCCAGCCTTCGGGATAAGAGCAAGACCTTAAGCACATCACAGGGTAAATCCTATTGCTTTATGGTACTGCACTGGCTGAGTGTCCTGTCACAGCAGTTTAGCCACAGAGACATTCAACTCTGATGGCTCTTTCTGCGGCACACCATGGCAGTACCCTGGAGATTATGTCCATTGTGTCTTGTGAGACTGTGTAATGACTATAGACTGTGTTACATAACTATTATTGTTACTCAAAGTTTCCCATTATTCATGTAAATAGAGTCAGACAAATGATAATCTGTTAAAATCTTGCTTTAGGCAGCACATTATTGCCAAAGACACATTTCAGCCAATTTTCCACAGTATTATCAGACAAAAACAAAGCATTAACTTAATCTCCATGCTGGATTCATTAAAGCTAACAGTTTCTTTGGAGCAGTGATCCTGTGGATGCTTGCTGAGGACCTCTCTTGTTCAACATGCCTGGTCTTGATGCCTGACACTAGTTCGCCACAGGAGGAAAATTATACTGTTTTGTTGCTGCATTGTGAATGCTTTAAATTCCTTAGGTGTTTTCCTCCTCTAATTTCTGATATAGTCTGCAGACAGAATTGCATCTTCAGTATAATATATGAAGTCGGACGGAACCAGTGTTTATGAGAAGGCTGTGTTAGTAGCCAGAATGATGTGAGAGTCCTTCAGGTCACAATGGTTGAGCTGCAGTGATCCCTGTCACACTGCCATGCAAATACACTATGCAAAGCAATTTCTCAGCTGCTATGAATGCACCTGGCCTCGCAGAAGATTGTGCATTACTCTGCGACTGTACTGTCAGTAAACGTAAGAAACAAAATGTTCAAATGCTGCAGTTTAGTTTAAAGTACTGTTTATGGCTTTTAACATGTCAGAGAAGCCAGTTATGTAGTCAGAGAGGATTGTCTGATATGAGAGGAGACACAAGGAGTGTTTACTGTTTACTGACATTTATTTTACTTAGCATGCCAAATGAGATGCTTCACTCTCACAATTCAATTATTAACTTATTTATGAGTTTATGGCTATATAAGTCAATATAATGGAAGAGTTAGCTGATAAACAGAAATCATGTAAGAACGTTATTATTTGGCCAAGTAAGGTTCATCTACCATGTCTCACTATAGAGTCTGTCCTCTGTCCTAAATTATAAATGAAAGTCTACCTGTGGTTCAAACAGGGCAGGGTCTGCTGAGTCAGCACCGTCCTTGTCTGACAGATGGCTGTGTGTAAAGTTTCCGTACATGCTTTAGAGTATAACGAGCTGTCAAATGGCTCTGCCTTATTAAACTCTCCTTCAGTGATGATGCGTGGATGGTGGCCAGATTTTAACAGGTGCTTCTACACTTGAATGAGACTACATCCTAGAACACACAACTAATGGAAACACAGGCTAATATTTCCAGACAAACTGTAGTCTTTGTTTGACCCAGTTCTGAATAGTTCAGAGTAGTTCCTGTTTATGATTGATGACACCCTGACTTTCATTTGAACTGTTTTTCTGCTAGAACTTGAAGTTGTAATTATTTTTTAAATTAATAATCAAAATCTTTTCCTATTTTGTTTGTGGTGTAGCATCCTATAAAACATAAATGCTTACTCATTTTGTGCAGCTGAAGTGAGACTTCATAATTAAAGCTTTTCTAAACAATGTTCTCGTTTTAACAGCACATTAAATGAATATATGTACAGTTAAAGGAGTCGGTCATAGTGACAAACCCACAGATTATTATCACTTCCCTCTGCAGTTCTCCTCAGCTCTACACAGCATGTTTAAGTTGTTTTGTTTGTCAGCCCCCAACTTTACTAGTATGACTGACTCAACAACAACAGGCATATACAATAAATATATCTATGGTGTTTAACTACCAGTGTTGAGGAGGAAAGGAAATGTGCTGAGGAAAAGAAAATGTTGAGCGAGGACCATGACTAATTGTGCTTTAATACCAATATATAGGGAAGCCAGATGTTCCCAGTAGTTGTATAGAGCTAAAAGGAGATTGAATACTGGACTTGTACTCCTCCGGTCACCAGAAATGTAAAGTCAAATAAATGTTTTTGAGGTGATAATATGTCAGTTTTGTCTTTACTGCTTGCTGCACTGCCCCCAAGTGGCCAAAATGATATAGTTCAGGTTGAGTGTTTCATTTTAGACCATTTCTTCCAGAGTGATTGCTTGATTTTTCTTTTTGTCATTTTATAGGTGGGTGAAATTCAAAATGAATGGTTACAGGAATTATATAAGGTAAGTTTGTGCCCCCTGGGTCTTCCATTAATAATTCACACCTTTAAACATTTGGTATTTCCACTCATCACTGACAGTGTCACATAATTTTCAGTTTACAGTCTGACACAGTCCAAGCCAATGAAAATGTGTTACAGAGCTGAATCTGGCCCTCTTTTGTCGGCTGCTGCCATCATTACATTGGTGACATCAGACATCCTAACATACACAACAGCTCTGGAAAACGGATACTGTGCTGATAACTGATAACACAGCCACACCAGGACTAGCACAGAAATTCAATAACAGAAAACCCCCACATGACCCCTAATGGATAGTTAACTTCATCCTGTTGACCCTCTTCACTGCTCATTGTTCTGTAATGTAAACCCTGTAGCCTGTCTGTGGTGCTTTCTTACAGACCATCCACAGCTACAAGCCGCAGTTCATCGCCCTGCACTTCCAGGAGGTGGGAGGGAAGGACTACATGGTCAACATGGGCCACGCTGAAAACTTCTTTCGGTATGATGGATGTGCTGCTCATAATCCATGTTCATGAGTAAAGTCATGGCCCTTCCTCATTGTGTATTTGATATTTTCATAAACTTTTTAAAGTCCTGTTTCCTGTTTTTAAAATCCTGTTTAATATCTTTGTATTCAATAGGGTTACAACAAGCAATGATTTTCATTTTTAATGAATCGGGCCAATTATTTTCTCCATTAACTAATTAATCATTTGGTCTATAACATGTCAAAAAGATGCTCATTATAGTTTCCTCAGAGCTCAAGTTGACTAATTAGATAGCATGTGTAATTCACCAAACAGATTACAATCATAGAAGATTAAGAAGCCACCAACAAATATTCACACTTAAGTAGCTAGAACCAGAAATATATTAACTGCCAATTAACTTTCTCTCTATTGACTAATAAATTTAACTGACTAATCTCTTTCACTCAAAGGGAATGAGCTATTATCGCTCTGTAGCCTCCTGATGTCTCTGTTGTACTGTTTCCAGGAGCATTGAGTCCAGTGAGCAAATGAAAGACTTCGACCGGGTCTGCATCTATGTGGATAACCAGTTCCAGGCAGAAGACAGCTTCACGGTAAGAGACACCCAGACCTGTTAGTCAGAGCAGTTCACATGCTCTTCCACTAGATGGGGTCCTCCTCCATGTTAGTGCTCAGAGGTCGTGGGAGGTTTTCAGTGCACTTTGATGTTGAGTGATAAACAGGAGCTGGTTGCTTGCTGACACTAATGGAAAGACAGAGTTTGAAGACCTGAGTGGAGAATCAAATGTCCTTTCTCTTGTGATAGTGTCACTGATTTTTTTTGACTGGAAAAAAGTTACTATCTGGCTGCATTTTAAGGCCATTTCAAAGAATATTTTGATGTCTTTTTTCTGCACATATGTATCAGTCTTTGCAGTCATAGGTTTCTTTATGCTTGTGTATTTCATCAATTTAAAGATTTAATTTCAATTTGAAAAAAGTGACTTTGAATGAGTAGATCTTCCTGATACAATTGACAGCATGTGATTGAAAATAAGAGGATGATCAGTATGGACACAATTTTTACATAATTACAGAATTTTTTAGATTGTGTATGTTGTTAGATTTTAGTTTCAGCATTTTAATTTGAAATACATGAATGTCAATGTGATAAAAACATGAAAAATGTTTTAGATTAAAGTTCATTCACTCTTTTAATTTCTTAAATCTCACCTCAAAGCTAATCTGAATGTAAAAAAAAGTTTGGTGTGTGTGTGTATTTTTTTTTGGGTTGGGTTTCATAAATCAGGCTTGACTGCACGATCTGAGACATGTGCTGAGGCCCGACCTTGTGTAAGTAATCTCAAAGATATAGTATAAAACAATGTTGTGTTAGTGTTACACAGTATGGGCACAGACAGAGGAGATGCTCTTAAAGACAGGTTTGTTAAGTCGCTCATGCCACTACCAACATAAATATCTTATTGCCATCTATCGTTGAACCCAGAGTCTGTCTCAACAGCTGGAGTCTTCAGCGCCAGGCAGGACGCTGCTCGGGTCATGGGCTCTGCCTCGATCGCCACACCTGTCTTGAAAGCCATTTCTTGCTTCCAACTTCTTTTTCAGTGACCCTTACACAGCACGAGCAAGTTCTCTGTGTTTTTCCTGGAACCGAACTGTGCTCTTAGCTGCTCATAATGAGTTTGTCAGCGTTAGTTTGTCTGAAATGCTGCCCTGGTTGAGAGTAACACCTCCCCGTTCGAGGAAAGTGGCTGAGTGTTTCTTAAACTATTAACCCTTACTCCTCCCATGTGATAACCCCACACTGGACGCCTGACAGTAGGGGTCAATGGCTGCATCTGTAGACTGAAGGTGTGTGAAGTAAAAAGGGTAAAGTCAATGGCCAGGTGTGGGGGAGACAGGCCAAACTCAATACATTTAACTCTAGATTAAAACTATTGATCCCAGCCCATTTGTGCACGATAAATAAAGTGTGGGGGGGAGTAGAAGACAGCTGGGACTAAGTTTCCCCTGCGCTCGAGTGTTTGCACCCTCCACTGTTTGCCCTGAGAGGATTGCAGCCCCCCCACCCCTCCTAATGCCTCATTCTCATTTCGTCTGTGCCACCTGCATTGATTTTCAATTTGTTTCCCCTTGGCTGCGGATCATCAGTTATATGGCCAAGAGAGAGTTTGGGGGGTTCTCCTTTCAGAGGGGCTGCAGGAGCAGAGGGGGCAGACTTGCATGCATTCCCAGTACAAATGGTGTTTTGATAAAAAATCACTTGTAAGTCAATATTTTTTTATTAAACTGTGCACAAACCTGATTGATGAAGATAGGTGTTTGGCAGAGTATGTGGAGGAGAATGTGTATCTGTGTTTGTGTGTGTGTTTGTTTGTGCATGTGTACTTTGCCGTACTATTTAAACATTACATTGTACTGATCCAACATAAACAAATTTAGATTGGTTGTCCAGAGCTAATTAGCAGAATAGAGTCCTTGAATCCCTTACGTGAATCATCATTTTGCTCTGACTGTTGAACTGAAATTAAAATGTAATTCTTTTTTTTTAACTTGCTTCTTGCCTCTATTCTGTACTCAGCTTTTAGTTTTAGCCTGAAGTTAACAACCTGTAATATACTTGTTCAAACAGCTCCCTGGCTCTAACCTCAGTTTGAACAAGTTGGCCGCTAATTGCCGCTCAATGGAGCCGACCACGGAGACACTTCCATTTTGTTAAATGAGGATGACTTTGGCACTGAAGATAAATGATCTCTTCAGGGAGAGATCTCTCATGCTTTGGCTGAATGTTTGTGTGTGTGTGGAAGGGGGGGAGGCCTTGCACAGCGGTCCGTCACGCCCCGAGCCCTCTGAGTGCTGGCTGATTTTTCTTCGGCCCCAGTCACAGAGGCAGCGCTGGCAGACAGCAGGCCTACTGCTTAATACCTTTTAAATTGTTTTAATTTTCTGTCTTTATTGATCTCACGGGGCATGATTAATCAGATCAGTGGAGCAGGCAGTTAGTACATTAAAAATTGTCAGCCCCATGTCAGGGATGATTGGGTGCTGAAGTGTGTGTATGAGAGCCGGTATGTGGACGTGTTGTGCAGTTATGTGTTCACTTTGAGCGTCTCTATTCTTTAAAGTTTCATGTGTCTTTTGGAGAGTAACAATGTACTGTGTTGTACTGCATCGTTCAATACGAAGCCCACCATTCAGCTCACATGATGGAGAAATGAACAATTCAATTCATCATCTCAGACATTGAGTTGAGGTGATTTCTCCTGTTTCTGTGGCCATGTATAGATGTTTAGGTTTCATTGTGAATCACTGTTGTGAAACCACTCTCAATGGGTCCGACAGAGCATAATCTTTAATATCATAGATTTCTAAAGTTTAATGTTGTGCTACTGGAAATGGAAAGATGTAAGATATATTTTCCAGGTGCTCTATGGTTTTACTGCATTGAAAATAAATAACACAGCATTTTCTATTGAACCTTACAGAGATTTTGTGTGTTAGTTGGGGAGATGTGTTCATCTTTTATCTGGACTAAACAGGCCAATATTTAGATGTAGGGGGTTTTCTTGTGTTCTTTGCAGCAAGTGTCTGAAACTGAAAGTATCTGAAGTTTTGTTAAAAGTGTAATTTCAATATGAATCTACATTTTTATTGCAGCTGCAAACTCCTGCTCTTTGATGTTTTGGCTTCTCAGATATTGTCATTCCTCCCTCTCTCCACAGGCTTTGGGGAGCATGTACTTCATCCACAAGACACTGAAAAACATCTATCAGTATGATTTTGATGGTAAAAGCTTTCCTTCTTATGCTGATGTTTGCATTGATTTTTAGCATTTTATCGTTTGTCAGCTGGTGGTGCCTTCATCACACTTTTTTACCCAAAGAAATGAGATGATTTTAGTTCTCAACATAAGCCACTCCCCTTGCATCCTGTGCTGTTTTGGTAATGGCTCATAAATGGCTCTTAAGAGCAATATTGCACATGATTGGCCAGATTCTTGTCGTTTTTAATATCAGAGATTTCAGGACATTTCTCTGTGTATAATGACAGTTTGATGTCCACTCCTCCTGGTCAGATATTTGCAAAGAACCAGAATTTAAAGTGGAGCTGTTATTTTCCTCCTGCATAGTCCAGTCACGTTAGGCGTGAAAAAGCTCCTCAGAAAAGCTTATGGAAGAACCATAAACATCCTGCAGCTGCCACTCGCTGTGTGGCCCAAACCGATTGTTGCTCACCAAACACAGTCTAATGGCTCGCTTATAGATCCTCTCATCATGTATGCCGCTCTGATGAGGTTAACACCAGTTTATTGATTGCCGTTTGCATGTTTTCTCACTCTTTTACATGTCACCCCTCTCTCCCTTCCCTCTGTCCCTCTCACAGTTAAGGATTTTAAAGCAGTGTCGGGGCAGAACAAGCACGTGGGCTCTCTGGACAGGGTCACCACAGTGGAGAAAGAAAAATTCCCAAAGAATTTCTGGCCTGATGTGAGTATGTATGCATGAGTGTGCGTCTGTGTATGCCCACATTTTTGTGTGCAGGTGTGGGGAGGGGTACGTGAGGGCTAAAGGGAGATGTTGGGACAAATGAGTCTACTGGGGCTGCAGGGGCTGTCTGCCTGCTCTGACAGGGAGATGAGACAAATTATGTGAAGGAATCAATAATTATCAGTTTGGCCCTTCAAAGACACGGCTCACTGCTGTTTGGTGACTCATTCTAATTTGTCTCTGTTGCAGTTCAAGTGGTCCAGAAAAGGCTTCATGAGGACCCGCTGGATCATACACAACCAGTATGTACCGTACTCTAACCTCACCTTGATTTAAAAAGTCAATGTGAGACTCTGATCACTTTCACTTTTGGTTCTTTGATGGCTTTTCTGAAATCCTTTTGTGGAAAAGCTATCCTGATAACTCGTCCAATTCGTACTTTCGTCAACAAACATCTCTCAAACTGTCACTTTCAAACAGCTTTGAAAACCAGTGTGCTCATCTGTTATGGGCCCAAAGAAGCTCTGGTGTGATGGAAAAGCTGTCAAAGAAATGAAAGAAAGGAAATCCTGAAAGATTTATCTGTCACCAAACAAAGGACGGTCTGTTTTCCTTTCTGCTTTCTCACAGAAGAAGCCTGGGTGTCCCTGTTTGTTTCACTAATAGTGCTGATACAATACTTTATTTTTGCTCTTAATAGAAAAATATACCTTTTTGACACATTATTTTGAGATATATTATTTTCTGAAAAAACTTTTTTTTAAATTTAAGCAGCAGTTTATTTATGTTTGAATCACATGACTACTTGAATGTGACAGGAGTCGCTCTTAGTGACGAATCCAAGGATAAATACCAACTGATTCTGCGGCTCGGCTCAGCTCTACACAATATGTCTAGCATCTTTTAGCTTCCTGTTTTGGTTGGGCTCTATAAAGCTTTTAAACCCTACTGTACACTACCTGCTCAGCACCAAACAGCAGGCAGACAAAAGCTAATGAACTTAGTGGAGCAGTTAGGAACTAAAGAGGCTGTTTTTTTCCCCTCTAACACCAAATAGAGCTAAACGGAAAGTAAAATACGAGCCTTAAATTCAGAAACAAGACAGAAAAG
Organism: Centropyge bicolor; assembly: GCA_037975185.1. Classification (NCBI taxonomy): domain Eukaryota; kingdom Metazoa; phylum Chordata; class Actinopteri; family Pomacanthidae; genus Centropyge; species Centropyge bicolor. The sequence goes on along the minus strand of JBBMOC010000013.1, from coordinate 287,775 downwards.
AAAGCTAACGTTGCTTCATGTCTGCTGGATGTGTACATAAGGAAGCGATAGCTAAGTTCACCATATCAACTTAACTTGGTGATAATGCTGTGTGTGCAACTTGTTTCCACAGCCCACAAGAGGCATAATATCAGGTGTTTAACACAAAAGCGAAAGTTCAAATGTTGAATGTACTCTAAACACAAGCAGCCACACAACTTTACTGACATAAAATAAAACTTCGCAAAATTCAAATTTAATCAGTGAACATCTAATCAGATCCTCTAATCTAATCCTCTGTCTCAGCTTTGAGCAGAAACAGTTACTCACTGTTGCTGCAGTGGCTCAAACTCAGACCTTCTGTTCTCATCACCCACGTCTCTATTTTCTTCTTTGTTGGCCTCTGTGAATGTTTTAACAAAAACTTGCTATACACTATTTTACATATACAGTCAAAGCAGTATGGTGCCTTGGTATCATACTGAATGTCACATATACTTTAAATGGATTTAAAGAATATGTGTTTATAATTTATTTTTTGAACCCACGGAATTAAACCTGAGCTAAATATAGCCCTGAAATGACCCTTCTCCACTCTGTGTTTACTGGCAACCTTAGTCACTATTTGCTCTGCCGTGTTGTTACCTGATCACGACAAAAGGAGCCCACAATCTCTGTGCCACAACATCGCGCTGTGAGTCAACACGGCTCGTTGATTGGGTGCACATTAATTGTTTGGCAGTGACAGCTGAAGAAAAGAGGCGAACGCTCGGCACAAAAGACAAATGTGCTTGTTTGTGGACTCAGCATTAACATGCATTGATAGCAAAGCTCCTCACAAGTGACATCGTGTACACACGCACTCACCTGTCAGACGTCGTACTTTGGTATTATCAGATTGTTTCCTGTTTTTAATCTCCATCTGTTACATATCACCTTTTTTTCCTGTGTTCTTCACAGAGGTCTGGACCTGGTCAATGTCCACCTGTTCCATGATGCCTCCAACCTCATTGCCTGCAACTCCAGTCCTTCCATTTACTCAGCTAACCGAAAAAACGCCCTCAGATATGTCATCAACAGGTCAGATTTCAAGCTGCACAAATTATGGACATGACTGTAAAATGGACAAGATGATCACAAATACACACTGATTTAAAAACAAAAAACAATGATTTAAGACTTTGCTTGACTGAATACATTTAATACATTTCTTACACTTTTGGCTAATATCATAAAGCCTGAAAATATTATCATATCAATGTGAATTTGTACACATTCAAAGTAATGTTTACAAAGCAAAGTAATGCTGTTAATACTTTTTTAAGCTCTCTGCTTATATTGTTTACTGTCCATAACTACTTAACTGCTCTATTGTCTTTGCTGCTGGACAAGTGAATTTCCCCGCTGAGGGACAAATAAAGGAATATCTTATCTAATGTTTCATAGACAAAAAAATTCCTGACAGTTATATTTCCTTGCAGGATATCAGACAGCCGCTACACTCCTCTGCCTTTCTTCCTGTTTGGGGATTTCAACTTCCGTCTGGACACACTTAGTCTGGTCCAGGTAACTTTAGTTTCTCCTGAAGCACGTGATAAAGATGTGTATCAGTCTGGTGTTTTGACATAGACCCTTTCCCTGTGTTTGTGTTTTTGTGAGCAGCATCTGTCCACTTCGGCAGATGTGCAGAGAGTGAAGAAGGACAGCAGTAACGAAGTGGAGAAGATCATCTGCGAAGAAAAGGACAACGATCACCAGGTGATTGAAAACAGTTCAGTTAATGCTACGGCTGACTTTATTTTCAGCGCTGCCTTCGCTTTACCTGCAATCCCGTCACTTACAGGTGCTGCTCCACATTGAGGAGAAGCTGTTCGCCTACCTGCATCAGGCAGTTTTCAGGGAGGACAACGGCAGAGCAGTGAGTACACAATGTCAACTTTCACCCACACTGATCCCATCAACTCCACCACAGCCTCAGAGAATCGGTGCCGTGAACATAACCATAATAGGACAGGCTGCTAAGCAACAATCTGACATTTCTTCACAGATTCTAGATTAGATCCTATCAGCGGAAATAGAGTCCTATGAATGACAGAACAGTAAATAGAAAAGTTTGGAGGTAAACAGAACTGTGATAACTTGTGCGTAAGCTGTACTCATTCACTTCATGCTTGTCTTGTGCTGAGATTTCTTGTAATATGTATTGGCCTCTATCCCTTAGCTTTTGAAATATGACAAAGAAGCCACGGCATTTCATGATGTCATTAGTGAAGAGGACATTAAATTTCCACCCAGGTAAGACTTCACACTGAGCTGCTTGCTGCAGATATTCTGAGTATCAAGTCGCACCTCTGTTATCCCTTAAATGCACTGTCTCTCTCAGCTACCCTTACAGTGAAGAGTACACTAAACCCACCCAGTACATGAACACTCGCTGCCCTGCCTGGTGTGATCGAATCCTCATGTCACACACTGCCCAAGAATTCATCCAAAAGGTGTGTCATTGTATTTAAAGCTGGAATTTCTGCAGCTTATCTGTCTTTAACACAGAAGGATTATCCAGGAGTGCAACTTCTTAATGGGTAATTTGTTATCAGATAAAGCCTATTGTCACATGACCAGAGAGTTTATTACAAGATTAGTCATTTATCTTAAAAGCTAACCCAGGGTTTTATTATTGGCTAGAACATTACCTGTCCAATTGAATCGTTAACATTATCTTTATCTAGGAAGTTATAGATATTACCTCTAATCTTGTCCAGATTATATAAAAATTCTTTTTTTTTTTTTCAGAGAGACGATGGTGAGAAGAGCATTGTTTACAACACACTGGGTTCTAATGTCTGCATGGGAGACCATAAGGTAAGCATTCAATGAGCATGTATATTGTACAGGTTAATGAAAGAGCATGTAGAGTAACTCTGGTGTGTTCTTGTGCCTTTCTTGTAGCCGGTTTTCTTGTTCTTCTCACTGAAGACAAATGACCATTGACTTGGATCTTTCTGAACGGTAAGAGCATGTGCCAGTGAGTGTGTTTCTACAGTGTACAATGTGTGGAGGTGTATATGTGGTGACTCCAGAGGGGGATTCAGTGTGTGAGAGCGATCACAGTAATCTTGCTCCACTCCCCAGAGAGCCATAACCCAGGCTGGCCCATTGGAATCGGGATATGAACTAAGATGAAGTGCCTGCGGGACACGAGCGCTCCTTTGTGTCCGGCGTAGTCGGACCACAAGCGATCAGCACCTTTCACTGATCTATGTCTATTGAATCCTCTCCACTGTCACTGTGGCTACACACTAAGTGCATTGCTGGCCCCGCTTTTCATTAATTACCACGTGGATGGTCGGCTGGAGAGACATGCATTGCGCTGGACAACATATTGGCATTTTTACGGCCATGATTTTGTTTTGCTGCCGTTTAAATTTATTTTTTTTAAGATTGACTGATTTTTCATGAGAGTTCTTCTTCAATTGGCTGCAAAATGATGAGATCCATGCAATGATAGGGAGTAGAAGATGCTACAACTAGCTTGCTTTTCTTTTATGTTTGACATTTTGAGACATAGAACAAGTTAAATCTAGGACATCGGTGATTTTATATTTCAATGCAACAGATATATTTATGATGACATGGGATTGTTTATCCTTATTTCTAAAGGGAAGTGTTCTTTGGACACGGCTTTGACATATAGTGTCAAATAATATGGCACTTTAATAATCCCTACCAACACCATACTGTTTCTGTTGGACATGATGTGTGTCTGTATGTGTGTCTCTGCTGCAGGTCTAAAACAGCACCCTCCTCAGAGTCTGCCACAGTCCCCGTACCAGAGTGTAATCTGCATGATGGTTATCCACCACAACCCACCTGTCAGCCAACTGTGGGTCTCCACACAGGTAGCCCCCGCTGTGAAAACCCTGTCCTCACATCACTGGTGTCTCACATCTGATCTCACTGCCGCGAGTGACACGAACACAGAATTGTCAGCAGCTTTCATTGCTTTCTGAGGCCAGTGTCCAGATTCTCCGTTCACTCTCTGATCTGAAGTCTCCTGACCTGAAAGCTCTGTCACTGAGGGTGTTCCCATACTTCCTGCTTGCAGCTCACATAGTTTTGTGAATGCGATCACAACGATGTAAAGATGAGACATGTGACTGTGGACCAGCCCCTTGACATAGACATGCACATGCACATGCATATGCAAAATATTAAGGTTGACTGTTTAGACGAATTGTAGTTGTTGCATTTTTGCCCTTTTTATCACAAATGTACCAATTTCTTATCATTGAATCTCTCCAGTCAGTCAGGCCAAAGTGGATACCTTCCACTCAGTAGGTTTTAAATTAGTGGTTGAAATCAGAATCCAGTAATCTAAGCTTTACCTAAACATTATAAAGAGCATTAGTTTTATTATGAGCCACACTACTAAACTAAAAAAATATGGGATCATAAATAATGAAATATTGGAGCAGGCCTACTGACTATGTGAATATGCTTTCATGCCATTTTAGTTTTTAGGTATTTACTTTTTGTCTTTTACTCTCAGTGTGGAGAAGTCCTTGTTGTTGGACTAATAAAGAAATGTGATTTTACACTGAAAGCAGGAAACCCAGCGGAGGACTGCTGCTGTCTGTTTCCTGTCGACACGCTCAGTCAGGTGTCCTAGTAGATAAAACATCATTTACAAAGAATTTCTTACTAACAATGCGATTGTTTGTCAAGCCTACTTCATCACATTGGTTTTAACTGTGTCACATACCTCTTGGTTATCTAGAAAAAAATCCCAGATTAGATTTTGATAAATGTCCCCTATATTACAATTTTAATATCAAAATTATGTAGATATGACACTAGAAAGTGGACAAAAACGTTTTAAAGCAACAACAAACAGACTAAAGCAGTTTCACCCTGTTGAATTTAAAGTACCATTCTTTCACTGTTTTATTATCGACCATACATTAATACCAAGTGCTTTATTCCACAAGTTGTTACTCAGCAGTTCTCAATGTTTTCATCCCCACTCAGAGTTATCTTTACAGTTTGTTTGCTCTGTAGATCTCCACAGAAATCTCTTCCACCCTGTTCTGGTTGGCATTGACCTTATTTTATTGCCAAAAGAATTCTACTGTCTGCCTCACGTGTTTACTTCTATCTGCTGTTCAGGAGTGTGGATGTTTTCATCACATGGCTTTACTTGAACTTTACTGACTTCTGTATATACAGTACGTATATACAGTACATACGTGTGTGTGTGCGCCCACACACAGCACAGAAGGCGCTGCTTGCTTTGGGACTTCTTTGATTTTTATCTTATTTTGCTTTGTTGATTCGTAGTCTCATACCTTAGCACCAGTGCTGTAATACATTTTTGATGTGTGATTTATTGATTAGAATTTTTTGTTCTGGTTTCCATATTGACTAACTGAAAGAATTTAAAATATGTTTATGGTTTGCTACGTCCATCCATTAGATCTACCTGATTATTTTTGAGGGTCGCGATGAGTGTGGTTGTGAAACTTCTTTTGTCTTAACTCAGCTTGGTGGTCCTATATTCATACAAAAATACTTTTCACACGTAAATTCACAGATGTTCATAGCAAGTTGACTGTCAGTCATGTCTGAGTGGGACTGAAGCCTCACCATAACAACATTAAGTTAAGAGTCAGTGATGCGAATGTCTGTGTAGATTGAGAGGAGTTTTGTAAGTATGAACTTTGACCAGTCCACTGTTGACCAGTCATGGGAGTGGAGTTCATTATCAGGCCAGTATTACCTTCAGATTAACTCTGGTCAAACACTACATCATTGTGATATTTCACTTTTGTAAATAAAATTTTACCCTCATACCTCTGCTGCAATGTTGCTGATTGTGGAGTGACTGTATTTGGAGTCTGTGTTGCAACACATGTCGGGGGTTTTAAAACAAACACAATCGTCATTTTACAGTTCAAGTAAGTCACGCCTGTTTGGGGAAAGTCACGCCTGTTAGGGAAATCATAAATGAAAGATCATATAGAGTATGTTTATCTCACGCAGTTGCTGAACCTGCTGCTGCTGCCTTTCATGCTTTAGCTGTTACAGGAAAAGAGATCTTGACTGTAGTAACCTACAATAAAGATATCTATAAATTTTCTTTCAGTCATATTGATACAGAGAATGCTCATTGAACAATTCTAAACCTGAGTCATGCAAACTGGGCAATGAGCTTGAACTAACTGAACCCGAGGCGTCCATTACTGTATGTCCGTGTTATGCATTCAGCCGCCATAGTTAATGATTTCAGCAGAAGAAGAAAAATGACATCTAAAATAGAGGAGGTATTAAGCCTGCCCTCTAAAGCGGGAATGGCCTGCGCTGTTCGGGACATTTTGCACAGATTGAAAGTCTTTAAGGGCCAACAAATCAAGAGACTGATTCTCACCTTCATTGCATTTCAGTTTGTGTTGATTTAGCGGTTTAACTCAGATAAATCCAGATTTACAAAAAAAGACCAAAAATACTGATAGCAGCAGGTTGGAGGGAGATGAAAATGAGGATTGCTGTCTGAAAATTCATGAATCAATTTTTTTTTTGTCTGATCATTTTCAAATATTTGCATAGCTCCAATATGGACTCTGACAGACACTGACAATGCTACTAACATCAGCACAACTTTACTGTCTCTGATGGGATTGTCTCCTCGGCTTCTCCTCCGTCCGGCCTGATGTCGGCTGCCTGAACCATATGGAGTCTAAACTCACTGAGCCTAAATGGTGAATGAGCTGCTCTGTTTGTATTGATCTCATGTTGAAGTGGGTTACGGGGGTCATTGTCTTCAATTAAGCTCTACCACACGAGTAATTCACACAAGACTGGACCTTTGACCTTTGCACTTTTCTTCAGTGTTTGTGCCTTTTTGCTTTCAGCTTGGCAGCGAAATAATGAATGTTTAAGTTTGATCTTTCATTTAAAAAGAGACAGTTTACCAGCAAGTTTGATAAATGATTCGCAATAATTTATTATTCAGATGTTTTTACATTAATATTTCTACAGTGTATTTCAAAAGCAAATATACAATAATGAAAAACCAAGCTGTCAACATTCAATTTAAGCAATTAACACAATTGCAAATCATATTGTTTCATTCAACACTCTTGCTCCGTCCTTCTCTGCACCAATTATATATATAAATAAAAATGTTATACATTATAACTCAATGTTTCCTTTAGCGCCTGTAACAAGACTAAAATCATATTTAAAAGCAAATTCCCTTTCCCACAGTGAGACTGTAAACCTTTTTACCTTTAATGTCTGTAAGTATATTGGGTTTATTGAGGAACTCGGTGAGTTTCATAAAGTTATTTTAGCTTGTGGTCACTCTCTGTGGTTCACAGCAGCTTCAAATGTTCAAAAAGAGAACACATGAATAACTTCAGGTTGCTCATTTTTATTTATATTACCAATAGCATCATGCAGTTTTTAAGTAATTTTCTTCTATTTGTACAAAACAGTAATTCCCCACACACCAGTGTAACATGAACAGAGATAATTTCTTACAGTAACTTAGAAAAGTAAACGTCTTTTCAGCTTATTTTTTACAGCCTGTTTGTCTGTTGAAGCCTCTGATGCTCTTTTGTTGATGACCTCTTCTGAACATGCTTCAATGCTCATTCGTTAAACCCTGTATTCAAAACTAATAACTTTTATTACAGCATGCAGCTCTGTTTGGTGTGTGTGTGTGTGTGTGTGTGTGTGTGTGTGTGTGTGTGTGTGTGTGTGTGTGTGTGTGTGTGTGTGTGTGTCTGTGTGTGTGTCTGTGTGTGTGTCTGTGTCTGTCTGTGTGTGTGTCTGTGTCTGTCTGTGTCTGTCTGTGTCTGTGTGTCTGTCTGTGTGTGTGTCTGTCTGTCTGTCTGTCAGTATGCATGAATGTGTGTGTGTGTGTGTGTGTGCATGAGCTCTGTCAGACGTGGTGCGGCCCGAGGCGCAGGACAGAGAAAGCCCTGCGGTGTTTGCGCAGCAGCAGTCGGATCTTGTCGTCATCAGAGTCGGGGTCCAGGGGCTTGTTGTACTCCTCGTCCTCCACCTCGTTCTCCGAGGCCTCGCCGCCCTGACCCGCCTGGCTGGCCTGCGTGGAGCTCGGCTCTGAGGCGCTCTTCTTTCTCCACTTGGTGCGTCTGTTCTGAAACCACACCTGAACACAGCAGGGGGCGTTCACTGTCATGAATGGACGTGTTGTTTTTCCTTACACGTGCATCTTGTTTACATACATGTCACAAGGAAAGGTATGAAAATCATCCCTGACCTCATTTCTGTGTGATGGTAAAGTGATACGACCTGATGCTCTCCTCCTGACCTCCTTTTGCAGATTTAGAATTTCCAGCTTTTTTTTTCCTGCACTTGTGACTGAACATGATTTCTATTGCACCTTCCAAGTGAAGTTATACATTACTTTAAATGTCCATAAAAGCCTAAAGATGACAGCAAATACTGGAACATAAAACATTACAGAGTGATAAGTTTTAAAGCCGCTTTATAAGCTGGAATCCACCTCTCACATGAAAACATCTGTTGTCTTTACCTTCACTTGTGATTCAGTCATGCCCAGAGAATAAGCCAGTCTCGCTCTCTCAGGCCCGGCCAAGTACTTTGTCTGCTCGAATGTCTTCTCCAGAGCAAAAATCTGATGTCCGCTGAATGTTGGTCTGGTGTGTTTCTTCCTGCCTGACATCTCCCCCAGAGGACCACTGCCTGAAAAAATCAAAGGAGGAGAAATAGGAGAAAAAAGGTACTGCTGAATTTTTATTACAGAAGAATTAGAAGAAATACGTAGTGTAAATAGGTGGAACAATATTTGTCTGTGCGTAACCAGAAAAAAAAGAAAATCAGAAATATTTGTCAAAAATCCTCAAATCAGAAACTGTTTTTTACTCATTATTTCGAAAAGATCAATATTGTCTACATTTAATATCACCATAATAAAAACAATTTAATAAGCAGTATCGTCCAAATTTTATATAAAGGTGACATTTTCTGATCATTTGATTGTACGTTTGAAACACACGCCCATCAACACTTGTAAGTTCTTGTCTTTGTGTTTTCCTTTCGATTGTAGACATGACTGACACTTACACTTTAACAATTAGAATATTAATAACATGTTGAATAATATCTAATTTAAGCATTACTCAGTTTTCAGAACAGTACAAACTAATGGTTTTGGCCTAATCTAACATTTAACCTTCACATGCTTCTTGATGTGTGTGAGTTTTTGAAGTTACTGTCTAAACTGTAAAAATCTTCATGTTTTCTGATCAGATTGAATTTGAGAAAACGACATTCTGGCATCTCTGACTGTCGAGTCCTCAGAGACAGACGGTGAAGTTGTGGTGTGTTGCTGGTCTGGATGCTGAGTCCAGTCTGCAGTATTGACACTCACTGTTGGCGCACTGCTGCCTCCCTCCTCTCCAGTCGCAGCCGCTCTCCGCCCAGCAGCTCACACTGCGACCCTTCATGGGGCACTCGGCGCCCGGCTTGGAGAAGCCGCCCAGGTTGGAGTTGTAGTCTCGGTTGTAGTACATGGACGTGCCGGTGACGGAGGGGCCGAACCCCCCCATGGTGGAGTATCCGGACAGCAGGGTGGTGGTACCTGTGGAGCCCATCCCCACCATGGAGCGGCTCAGGATGTCGCTGATGCCGTGAGGGGTCCCCGCCTGCAGCTGGCTGTTCAGGCCCGGGTTGAGCTTGTAGAATGAGTTGGGCACTGAGTACTGGCACACGGGCGCCTTGAGGTCCGAGGGGAACTGGTTCAGGCTGTTGTTGAACAGGAAAGACCCCTGGATGTTTGGATCCATGGGGAGCTCTGTAACTCTGCCTCCAGGTCTCAGTAACACATCCAATAAGATCCAGGCTGGAAAGGACCTCTGATCTGGGGTCACACCCACTGGCCCCAGATGTTCAAACAATTAAGAGCACTAATGGCAATTCTAACAAAGTCCCTGGTGTTTGCCAAAGTTGTCACCACATCAGAAACAGAGCAGCAACAGAGAACTCTTCACTCTCGCCCTTCACCTCTTCTCAGCCACAGCGCGGTCTGTGATAATCCCATATCTGAAGTCTGGGCCGAGCCCTGTGGACACAGATTATAGTGTTCTGCTACAGACATGAGCCTCCGGCCAGCTCTCTCCTCAGATATCATAAATAAGCAGTATCTGGAAATGGAGTGGTACCTTGATAAAGATAGGCCACATTAGAATGCAGCCTGGGATTGGCCTGGGTCTCGCAGCTTGAATGGCTTCCTATTGGCTCCTCTGTGAAAGCCAAGCCTTTTATTGGAAGGCAGCAGATTAATAGGGTTTTGAACAGGTGGAGTGGGAACAAGTTGATTTTTTGATGGCCTGCCATGTCTGACCAAGTGTGGTGCAGTGGAGGCAGCTGTGCCCAGAGAGCAGGAGGAGGAGAAGAAGAAGGCTTCGCTCCGTTTCCTGCTTTAATGCTGGAGATGAATAGTTATGAAGTGAGAAATGTATTGTTCTGTTGCACATAAGACAAAACAGAATCTACATTTATGCACCAGTTTTTTCCATTTATCATGCCATTAAATATCTGATTCTGTTCATAAATTTAATCTATATTATAGTGTGAGCTATACATTTTTTTACTCATATTTTTTCATGCTTCAGAAATAGATTCAGAAAATGCAAAGATGTCAAAAATATATTCAGCCAAAGAAATGAAAAATCACATCACCCCACTCAGTTCACAGTAATCACAGATTTTCTCATCTGCATTGACCTCTGTGTGGCTTCCAGTTTTAATATGTAGTGGAATTACACCACGTGTGTGAATGCATGAGAGCTATTAATGCATTGTGGTCGATTCTGTATTTAAACAAACATTAATATTATAACATTAATATTCACTGAACTGTATTGATTAATTGTAAATTAGTTATTGTAATTGCAGGAAAGTTTCAGATTTTCAGAAAGTTTCAGTTTCTCAAAAATTCAAGTTTCAGATTCCATTTGGTAAAATCAATCTAACACATTATATTGTGTCGGTGCTTCTGGGAACACAGGATTCATTTATGAGAATTGCTGCCCTGATTTCAATTTCATCATGTGTTGCAACAGCTTTACTGCTCCTTTTATACGGCTTTTTATAACTGACCTGGTTGGAGGACATCCATGAGATTTTTAATGAGTATTTAAATTTGTGTCAACATATTTCGAAATGAATTTGATTCACAAATCTTTTATGATCCTGCATGTGAAGAGGGAAGCTGAGGGTTTCCTTCCTGCCATATTAACCTTATTGTAATTCTAATTGTATCATGATGCCTTATAATGAACTTTATGAACAAATTAGATCAGACAAAAATCCTATTATGTGACGTGCTTTTAAATTAGGGGAGGATATTTTAGTGAGCTTTTTCACTTTTAATTATAATCGTTTTCAATTTGAAAGTTTTAACAACAGGGTGTAAAGAATCTTCCTTTTGTATATGGACAGAATAGAAATGTAAGAAATCTATGTAGAATAAAACACTAGTTTTATACTGGATGTTATTTTCCCATTCCCATTGTTTAAACATACATTTCCAAACTCAGGAAATGTTTCAGGTGTGGCCTTCAGTGTGTGTCAGGTGACTGGATGATTTCTCTGTAAAGACATGTGGTTTCTGGTCATACTAGTAGCAGAGCTAGTAACTTTCCAAGAGTGATGATGTCATCTGGGGTTTCCAGTTATGCCCTTTTCTTGTCACATGATCAGGACTGCAACCAATGAGAACTAAAGAGGTAACTCATATGTCTCCTTTAGAGGGCGCCAGACCTCTGAGACACTGATTTATGATTAACCACAAACATGCCAAGCAAATTTAAAGTATGAAGAGTTCTCATGTTCTCACCACACAACCATGTTTGAAATCTCTTTTAATTCACCGAGCCAGTCACTGAAGTCATGTGGAGCTGTGGTGGTAATTTCCACAATGTATTGAATCATCCAGTGTTGCTCTAAAATGAAGCTATATTGCACTGTAGTTCATGAGGAGCCTTTTGTGCTGTTGCTCTGATAAAATGGTAAAATCAGGCTCTGGACATTAAAATATTAGATTCACTTCAGCTTAGAAAAGTCTGGTCATTGTGCATGCAGTGTCATTGTTTAGCACATCAGGAGAGGAAAAAGATGCATCTCATTTTATAAGCAAAGCAAAGACATACATGCAGAAACTACAACTTATTATCTGCAACATCAAACACAGGCAACAGCACGTGTGTTTCCAATATATATGACAATACTGTAAATAAAGTGAATTTCCCTACTGAGGGACAGATAACAGGATATCTTAACTCATACATCAGTTTTATTTTACTACATGTCATAAGATGTTTACACATAATGAAAGTAATACTGTTCACTACATTGTCCATGAGCTCACGTTATGGCTTTATTGCTGCTCTAAAGGTTGCTGATTTAACAGAAGTTGCTTTTCACAAACAGGAATGACACAAAAAAATGTGGGCATGGTTCTCTCCCACAATCAACATTAGGAAAATTTCCAAAGTTTGGTTCCTCCCCCAGTCCCTCCCCTTTCACTTTTCATGTGTTGCTGGAAATGCTTGTGTTTTCAAGAAACACGTGGTCCATCCCATAAAGCCAGCCAACACTCCCGCTTCATGACAGTTGAACCAAGATCCAGACAGAGAACATCTCGCCTCAAGCCAGAAAGAAAGTCACTTACTGCCTCTTCAAGATGGCAAAGGAGGATGTCAACAAGAGAACTGGTGAGATATTTACTCTTGGTCTTAGCCTTTACAGACAACTTGATATGTAATTTAAACCACTGCTTTAGATATCACACCACTGTTCATGATAACATCTCAATCTGACTAAATATAAGTTTTGATGTTATTACTACATAAGTAAATAGTAATTAATTTGCAGTTTTGTATTTAAATATTACTTTATTTTCTAGCTATTCATGTGTTCGTTCCTGTTTTTTTCCAAGACATGTTAGAGTTATTCACCTTGTCACTGATGACAAACAGCTTTGTAGACAGGAAGAAGTTCATGATTTCACCACACGTGTTGAGTCACACCTGCAAGATGAATCTTTGTGTTCACGGCACGTCTCATTCACTGCAACTCATCTTTTCACAAATGAACAAATGTTCTGCTTGGATGCAGTTTTCACTTTTTTAAAAGAAACATCTTCACCTGTTCATCAAAATAAGAAAGCAAAAGTGTTTACTACTTTATTTGTTACTTTTTATCTAATGCTGTTCTGGTTGTAAACCTCAATCAGAATCATCTTTATTACTGCAAGAAAAGATTAAGTCACTTCCGGTCAAATAACAACACAGTGTGTGTGTGATCATAGTGTGACCTTAGGAATCAAGATACAGGGTTAGAAATGTATTGTTTTATTACATCATTATTCACAACACCTTGAGCTTAATAAAATGATTCATCTGATTTATTATAAGGAAATGCTATTATTGTTCATTTGTTATTGTCCAAAGTTCAGCAGAAATTTGCCGTACGAGTGATTGTTTACTAAAATGCATTCAGGTATTATAGTTTCACGTGTTCTTGTTGTGGCTTGATGTAATCTTCATTGTGGCACTGAAAAGGAATGAATTGTATGCAAACAGGGCTCGCACATCAACATTCATAATGATGATTTTGTTCCTGCGCAGGTGTCGAGTCAGAGGCGTTACACAGCTGCAGTGTGATGTGCCTCGGCCCTCTGACCTTCCACTGCCAGGCGGTGGGAGACAAGGTCTGCCTGAGCCAAGGGTATCGACTCGCAGAGAGGACGAAGTCCACGTTCAAGAACGGCCTGGTGTTCAGCAGCCGCCCGCTGGAGGTCCAGGAGAGGATTCGTCTGAGGGTGGAGAAGGATTCCATCAGCTGGCACGGAGCTCTGCGCGTGGGCTTCACCACCGTGCCGCCTTCAGTCAGATCTCTGCCTCTGCCGCCCATGGCCATACCCAACGCCACTGACATCCCTGGACACTGGGCTGCTCCTGTGCCTGAAGACCTCTGCCAAGCAGGCTCAGAGCTGGAGTTCTGGGTTTCTAGCAGTGGCACCATATGTTTCGCAACTAACAGTGGGCAGAGGAAGCTGGTAAAAGGAGTGGATGTCAGCCGGCCGCTGTGGGCCATGATAGACGTCTACGGACAGACATGCTCCGTTCTCCTCTTGGGTCAGTTCACTATAAATGATAATGTGCCGTTTGTTATTTTTCTTGTTCTGTGTGGAGTTTGTGGGCAGGGCAAAATGCCAACCAATGCTCGTGCTCTTTGCTGCAGGTTCCAAGAAGAGACATGTGCTTTTCACCAGACGGTCGTGTCCTGCACCTGAATGCCACCCCACACCTGATGCCGACACCTACTGCAGTTTGGTTTTGGACGGAAACAGCAATGAACTCCCAGCAAGTAAGAAAGAGTCCTTCCGGATGAACATTACGTGATTCGAATGTTTGTGTACATTTTTGAGTGTTGACTTAAAGCATGGCGCCCGCTCTCTGCTCTCAGTCTTGTAATGGTGATTCCTCTGTTTGGATCCTAGATGACAGCAGCTGTATGGACTGTGTGGTGTGCATGGGAAGCGAGGCCAGGATCACTCTGCCCTGTGGCCACCGCTGTCTGTGCAGCCACTGCGCCCCCAGAGTCTTCCTGGAGTTTGGCGCCTGCCCACTGTGTCGACAGGAGTTCATAGCTCCGTCAATGAAGCCGAGTCTCCCAGATTTTCTAATCTCCTGAGGAACAATGAATCAGGAAACTTTGTCACATTATACGACCATCTCCTCAAAACATGTAAATGTTGTACAGCACATGTAAGATATGACGTTCTGAGATGTGAAGATACTGAGCTTTTTCTGATCATGTACATTGTGTGAAAGTTTCCCGCTTGAAAAATGAGGAACCTGCACCAGTAAAATAAGGATGAAGGCAAACAAATCATTTTGTTGAAGACAGTCAAAGACTTACAAAAAAGATGTTTATTGCACTCAGGGTATAATTTAAAACGTAATTTACATTTTTGCACTGTACAGTCTATTTAATGTTGTAAATCTTAAATCTGTATTTTTGTTAAGTTATTTTTGTTCTCTGAAAATGTTTTTGTATTATTTGATTTTGAAAATGTGGCTGTATAAATAAATATTTTTATTATTATCATGATGATTATGTTCTCTTTTCTATCATTCTTCAAACATCTGTGTCTGTTAGCTTCAACAAGTGAATGAGACTTAACTGAATTGAATAATAGAGCTTCACAAAACAAAATGCATTCAAGGTTCATTTACTCATTTGTTAAGTGGAGCTAGAATAGAGATTGTTGCATCATCTCCTCTATACAAGGTAGAAAATTAAGTGTCTACCTCAAAAAATAACTTGATTTTCCACTGGTTTTGGAAATGGAAACTCGTTGCAAAGAAAGATTTGTAATTTTGAGAATAGATTTAACAGCAGCACATGGGACAAATCCTGGCTCTTTGCAAACAGAAGCAAAGATCCATGTGCACGCTGCAGATAAGAAGAAGATAAGCCTCCAGACGGTTTTCCAAATGTGAAAGTACAACAGTCGGGCTAGTTTCATAATTACTGGTTTACAATTATAACTGTTTTTTTTACAGATGTCAGATGACCCTGTTGATCAACTTTATCACTGCAGCAAAAGCAAATGATTACAAAATCTGATGAAAATAAACCAAAGTACAGGCTAGGTGTTTGGTGCTACATGGGCTGATCGCTGATTTGTTTCCAACTGATTTGCTCCATTTAGGTTAAAGACGCTGATCTCACCTTCTATCAGACACATGTAGGTAGTTTTGCAGATTTAATCTTCGACTCGGGGGGGAAAAAAAGTCAAATGCACACACACGTTTTTGACCTTTATACAACCCTGATGAGTTACATTAAAAAAAATGTATTCCAGCAACATACAGTTTCTGATGATCACACTTTTCATTCGTTTTGGAAATGGAAACTTGTTGCAAAGGAGTGTTTGTAATTTTGAGAATAAATTTAACAGCAGCACATGGGACAAATCCTGGACTCACTAATCATTGCTCAAGTTGCACCAGGAGCTTTAACAAACATTAAAATACTAGTTAATCAATCATTCTGTCCCCTGATTTCACATGAATATAATGGTTATTATTATTTTTGCATACATTGTGTAGCAAACCTTCAGAAGGTTTTCCAAATGTGAAAGTATACCAGTCAGCCAGTTTCATTATTACTCCTTTACAATTATAGTTTTTTTTACAGATGTCAGATGATCCTGTTAATCAGCTTTATCACTGCAACAAAAGCAAATGATTAAAAAATCTGCTGAAGATGAAGCAGAGTACAGGCTAGGTGTTTGGTGCTACATGTGTTTATAGCTGATTTGTTTGTAAACTGATTTGCTCCATTTAGGTTAAACGATGCTGATCTCACCTTCCATCAAGACATGTGTAGATAGTCTTGCAGATTTAATCTTCCACTGGGAAAAAAAAAGTCAAATTCACACACACATGTTTTTGACCTTTACACAACCCTTATTACTCGCATTAGAAAATGTATTCCAGCAACGTACAGTTTATGATGAATGACAAGCAGCTACAGATGAAACTAATAGCTGGTTTTGAACCCATCTCCTCAGAGTCATGGAAGGCATCTCTACACAGACCTGACCTGTTCTCTGAACAAGTTCAGGTAATAAGGTTCACGTCCCACAGGTTGTACAGGCTCCTCTTGCTTCTTCTTCTCATTCATTGGCCTGCTATTTCACATGAATTGCCAAAACCCAAAAATAATAGTTGACAAAGTCATTACAAGCAATGCACTCAAGTTAAGGGAGCCTTTATGAGACAATCAAACCAGGCCTTGTCTGGCCATAGAAATCCCACCGGATAATATTAAATATCAAAGACAAAATATTAAATTTGTATAGAAACATATTGCTTTGCAGCTTGCACTCAGCTCATAGAAACTCCATTTAATTACCCACCCTCATTTAATTTTCTGGGACACATGCCTGATGGCCTTGCAGATATAATCTACATGATCATCTGACCATATTCTTTTCATTCTTACTTTGTGTTTGTGATACACTAAAGGAAAAACTTCTGAAACGTTTGTGCCTATTTGCTTATAATGTAATCATATATATAATGTAATTTTGAGACTAGATTTAACAGCAGCACAAGGGACAAATTCTGGATCTTTGCAAATAGAAGCAAAGATCCATGTGCACGCTGCAGATAAGCTGCAGGTAAAACTACATCTACAGACACTAATCATTGCTCAAGTTGAACCAGGAGCTTTAACAAACATTAAAATACTAGTTAATCAATCAACAACTACTGTCCCCTGATTTAACATAAATATAATGGTTATTTTTATTTTTGCATACATTGTGTCACAAACCTTCAGAAGGTTTTCCAAATGTGAAAGTATACCAGTCAGCCAGTTTCATTATTACTCTTTACAATTATAGTTTTTTACAGATGTCAGATGATCCTGTTGATCAGCTTTATCACTGCAACAAAAGCAAATGATTAAAAAATCTGCTGAAGATAAACCAAAGTACAGGCTAGATGTTTTGGCTGGCACTGAGGATCAAAGTGGCTGATGGTGCAAGAAATGAGCATCATCAGCACCAAATGTGTTTGTCACACATTCACATTTTCTCTTCTTATTTGAAGGCGCTACATGTGTTAATAGCTGATTTGTTTCCTCCTGATTTGCTCCATAGGTTAAAGACGCCGATGTTGGATCTCACCTTCCATCAGACACATGTGTAGATAGTTTTGCAGATTTAATCTTCACCTTCGGCAAAAAAAAGTCAAATGCACACACACATTTTTGACCTTAATACAACCCTCACAAGCTGTGTAAAAAATGTGTCCCAGCAACTTATAGTATATGATGAATGACAATTAACTGGTTTTGAACTCCACCGCCTTCTCAGGGCCATGGCAGGTATCTACACACTGACCTGACCTATTTATATCATGACTTCGGTTACTAAGGTTCATTTCCTGCCTGTTGTACAGACTCTTCTCATTTGTTGGCCTGATATTTTACATTCATTGTCTTTAGCTCTTCATAGGTCACTCACTGCATTATAAATGTACGTGTATGTTATACACTGTATATGTGATATTATAATACTATTATATACACTCTACCATTATCATATCTACTGCTGTTACTGCTGTTGTCATGTTCAGCAGGTATGTACATATTCAAGTACACACATACATGACAAATATGAATATATTTCCTTCTTTTACAAGTCTCTATTTTTGATTCTAATTTTGTTTGCTCTATTGCTTGCTTTATTGTGTCTATATATATATATATATATATATATAGTTAGTGGTTCTCCCTGTGCAGCGTGGGTTCTCACCGGGTACTCCGGCTTCCTCCCACAGTCCAAAAACATGCTGAGGTTGATTGAGTAATCTAAATTGCCCTTAGGTGTGAATGGTTGTCTGTCTGTGCGTTGTTCGTGTATATGTGCCCTGCGACAGACTGGCGACCTGTCCAGGGTGTCCCCTGCCTTCGCCTGAAGTCGGCTGGGATAGGCTCCAGCCCGCCCCGCGACCCTGCAAAGGAGTAAGCGGTAGATGATGGATGGATGGATATATATAATGCTCTTTTTGTTCTATATTTTTAAAACAGTTCTATATGCAAAGTGCTGGAGATGTCAATATCCCTGAGGGAACCTCCCAAAGGGATTAAAGTACTCTGTCTGTCTGTCTGTCTGTATGTATGTATGTATGTCTGTCTGTCTGTCACTGAAATACTTTGAAATTCAAAAATTCAATCTTTGAGTGTTATTGGAGGGCATAACAAAACTTTATCTCTTTTGTAACATTTTTACATCACACATTAATACATCACACAGTTATTTGTAAATAATACATATTTAATATGAAATGCACTCATAGCGTGTCTGATAAACCTCATTTTCTGTGACAGTTTCATCTGAATGTTAGTGGTTGAATTGGGGAAATCATATATTGATTTAGTGCTTTCTGAGGTGTGGTGCTGGAAAACTCTTTCTCCAGATTCATGGTGGCATGTTTGTGATTCTGGCGACATCTGTCTGCAGACGAGGTAAAATATGAACTCCACGCAGTTCTCCTCAGAGCCACTAAGGGGCGGTGTGGTACAGCTTTTTCATGTGACTGTCCACTGCAAAACAAAGTTTGTGAAACTGAGCTGTAGGATGTTTTTGGCAAAGTGCATGTTGTTCGCTGATATCTGGAAACAGACTCTAGATTCTAACAAACACGGCATCAACATGAAGAGCTGATCCATTTTCTAACAACAGACACTTCATGAGAAAGAAAAAAACCCTGCAAAGCTGAAGTTTGTATCATAGACTGATTGGTTCTTTCCACATCTGCTATAGCCTGTTTCTCATCTGGGTTTTATCCCTTTGAAGGCGACTCGAGGTGTCACTGTGGAGCTGTCGATCGTCTCCTGGGTCCAACCAGAAGATAGACTCCAGAGAAAGAGAGAGAGAGAGACGTGACCTTTGGTTGCTGATCTCGCAGCCAACCTGTTAAATATTTATCTTGGATGGCAAAGCTGCTGCTGGACTCAGAGTTCAGGAATCCAGCAGGCATCTGCAGACTTAATATATCAGGACGAGGAAATACATGAGTGGGAACAGACAGATAAAGCTCTCGGGAAGCTGAACAGAAGCTTCACACTTGATCTATAGTTGCAGAAATACAGCCGATCTGCTGCCATGACACTGTGGGCTCAGTGGGAGTAGCACAACTCCTCTTGGCTTTGCTGCGTGGTTTTCCTCATACGGGGTGAGTAGTCGGGTCTGGTAATGGAACAGAACATGGAAACACTGAGACTTCCCTGAGGCCCTTGGTGGTTTGTGTGTGTTTGGGCCTCAGCACATGTGTTTATGCATTAGAAATAAACTTAGAAATACAGAATGTAAAGATGGAGCATGGTGTGACAGGTGAGCATAGGATATCTATGTGATCATAGAAAGAGCTGCAGACTGCCTTTTGCGCACAACATCTGAAGACTAAACAGTGAATAGACTGTCCTATTATGATAAGTGTGTCATCCAGGCCCATTTATTGGGATGGTTATGGAAATCGCCTCCTCTTCCTCCAACACTGGAGGGCGGTGCCACTGAGCCTGTATGAGAATCTCTATTATTTCCAGCTGTGGATGGAAACTATTACTGAGCGCCTTCTCCCTGATGAGCTTTAAAGTGCATGCTCACACACACACATGCAAACACAAGGCTCACACACACACACTCACATACACACGCCTACGTAGACTCAGTCAAACATTCAGACCCCCGCTGAATCATTCACCAAAGATAAAAGACACCCTGTTGGCCTGAGAAAGACAGAGAAAGAGGGAGGGAGAGAAGAGCAACAGTGGTTCCCTCCTTCTTTTTCATTCACTTCCTCTCTCCCTCTACACTGAGGAGACCTCACTGCTCAGCCTGCACTTGCCTGTAAGTACCGCACAGCTTGGAAAAGGGCTTTTCTCTCACTGTCATGCGATTGACTTTGGCGGTTTTGATGCACATTTTTGTTTAAGGCAGCTATGATCCTGTTGTTTTCCTCCATCACTCACTTTATCACTGGAAACCACAGAGACAAACAAGATATGGCTGTTTCTTGCTGCTCTGTCATTGTGACAGTTTTCCTCAGAATCTTGTTGAGCAACAGTTTTATGGAGAAGGGCGGACATGAAGAGGACTTTACTCCAGCAGATGCCAATCTGTTGCTGTCTGTGCTTCAGGAGATGGTTATCATCAGACCTCTCATGTTGTGTCTCTGGTTTGTTGATTTGCTCTGAAACATTTTGCTGTGTGAATATTTCCCTGTTAGGAATGTCCTCAATCATTTTGTCTTTCCATTTCAAAATAAGCATCCGAGGAGCAGCGTGTCCCCATGAGGATTCATGACTATAGATTGTTTGTCCTCGGGTCCTGGGACATTGACAGCTGAGAAAAATGTTGTTTACCGCTAAATAAACCCTGATGCTTTTGTGTTTGTTCTCAGAGACATTCCACAAGCGTTCCCTCAGAGCCCAACCTGCAGCATGAATGACACACTCTGCGCTGTGTGTGACAGCTACCATTACGCTTTACCTGTCGACTTGGATCTCCCCAGCTATGTCTTCATTTGATGATCGCTGCATCCTGTCACAGACTTGCAGCCTCTTGTTTCCTCTGAGAGACAAGCTGACAGTTATAAAAAAAAAATGCCCCGGGCTGTTGTCATGATTTAACACAGGTTTTGATTACATAACAGATTTATGTCATGGTTTGTGCTCCCTCTGGAATCTTTGGCTGTCAGGCTTTTTAATGAGCTGCTGTAGTAACATACTGGCACATAGCTCTCAGTGTGAAAGGACAGTAGTTGGCCTTTACAGCAGGTCTGCTGGAATCCATCCTTCTCAGAACAACTGAGGTAAAACTTCACGGCTCTTTTCTCCTCCTGACAATGTTCCTCTGTAATCATTAAAGAGGGAGCTGGAATTGTTGAAGCCTTGTGTTTGTTTGGCGAAGAGACAAAGTGAACAAGGATCCAGTGTGAGGAGAGGTGCCAAAGCTGCAATCGCCATTGCGTGATTACCTCATTTGGTTGCAGAGTGACAGGGTGTCAGATGTGGTCACAGCGGGGTGAAAGGCTGCTCTGGCGGGACGCAGATTACGAGGGGAGCCTCCGCGCTGCCCAGCTTGCCCTTCAGGTTCAACTGTTTGGCAAAAACAACCCTGGTCGGAGTAGAGCCTCAGTAAATGGATATCTACCCCGAGTTTCGCTCCACCAAGCCAGACCACTGAATTATTAAAAAAGAGCTGAGTCTTTCAATTTCAAGTTCCAACACACACACACAGACATGCACTTGAAACGAACCATTGAATGAACCCTGTTATTCTTTGTCCTGTCTTTAGTGTACTGGACATGCACAACACAGCTGATTGCACTCGTCAGGTGACTGGACGTCTCACCTGCACTGTGGACCTTGTAACTCAGCCTACCTGCTGCAGTCTCGAGGCCAAAACAAGCCCGTCAGCGCGTTCAGGTTGTGCACTGTTTGTCTTCCCTGGCAAGAGCTGCGGACAAACTGGAAGTCCTGGTTTTCAGTTGGACAAGTATGCAAGAGCAAGGATTGATTTGAGAATTGTGCTGCGGTTTGAATATCCGTCCTGCTGCAATTTGACTGACTTATCTGCGCTCATACTGCGTCGCCTACTTTGAATAACATCTCTCAGTCTCGACCTTGACTTCCAACAGAATGGGTGTGCGTGAGATCATGGGAGGAAAGTCAGCAGGAGTTGTGCTGTGTGGCGTAAAGTTATGACTCTGAAACACTTCCAGAGCTACTGGAACACAGAGAACCTTTGCACACATGCACATAAAAAAGAAAACACACAAAAGCAGAAGGGGTGATAAAGTTAGGTGGGGGGCGTCATGGAGTCACTGGTCGGTGTCTGGGAGGTGGAGGTGATGAACTATTTTCATTCCCCTTTGGTTAACCCTGTGAAATGTCACCTTATCACAGCAATGGGGCCGCTTCAGTGAAGGAGGTGAAGCTGACAAGCCAAGAGCAGGGCGCCTTTTTGAACAGGGGCCGAAGTGGGGTTGCTATGGTGATGCCTGTCAACCGGGAAGTCCTCCTCGGTGGGCAGAGCGAGGGCCGGGCGAGAGAGAGAGAGAGAGAGAAAGAGAGGGAGAGTGAGAGAGAGATTGTGTGTCCTGGCTAGTTTCACAAGAGAGCAGGCAGGGTGTGCAGCGTGGTTTACGTGCAGGCAGGCAGGAGGAGGTGTGAGCTCACTTGTTGGTGCCACTTTCTAGGTGAGTACACTCTGTCCCAAGGGAGAACAGATTTCAAACCACAGGGAGTGATCTTAAACATTGAGGCTGTTGAAACGTCTGTCTGCTCGGCTGCTCTTTAAGGTGGAGCAACCTGTCCGACCGCTCGGGGCTCTTGCAGGATTAGTGCTGCTGACTTACACAGGAGCACATTGTGTTGAAGGAGGGACGGCTTGGCCTGCGCACCTGAGAACAGGTCGACCTGTGTGACCCTGTCGAGGTTCGATGTTGAAACAGGTCTGTCGGAGCTTTTGGTAGAGGAGGTGGTGAGAGAGAGAGAGAGAGGGCAGTGTGGGCAGTGTTTCCCAACATGTCATCCTTCATTGCTCTGCCCACTGAGTGTGTGTGAGTGTGTGTTTGCACTGACAACTGCCAGCTGAGCTCCACAGAGTCAGAGGAAGTCGGTTGTTCTGTCAGATGCTCTCTCATCCTGCTGCAGATTCCGAGCTGTAATGACCTGAAATCAGGACGGTCCAGCCCTCGTCTGCGGCTCCCCTTACTGTCAGGGTGATTTCCACAGCCGGCTCTGATTCCCTTTGTGATATTACCGAGGGTCTGGTCTGCCAGTCCTCATATCCACAGGCTGCGCTCAGGCTTTGAAGATGCAAAATGACAGGCATGAGGATTTGTGGGATTTTTCTCTAGTTACTGTGATTTGTGTATTTTCTCATGCTTTTTCTGATTTTATGACACTTTTGCAAATCTTGAATGATGTAAAGTGTTTGCTGTAGGAACAAATCTGATAAAGCTGCTCTTCATGGAGAGAGAGAGGGGCTTTGATTTACAGCTCCTCCCGGGAACTCTCCATTGACAAGAAACACACAGGCCGACTCCTCCTGTTGCTCAGACTGGAGGAGCACCATACAAGGAGGTGAAATACCTCCCTCCTGATAAATGTGCGTATCCCCCAATAACTGCATATCATAAACTCGCCGCTCCAGGACCTTGTATGGGCTGCACATCTGCTCAGTTGCAGCGTGGTTGTGTGATCAACCGCAGGACCTCTGACATCCTTCACATAGCTGGAGAGTGACTCATTTAATGTGTTTAGAAATAAATGCCTCCTTTATTTATTCGCCAAAATACACCGGTAATTAGCTTCTCACTACTTTTTAAGGCAGGATTTCTCCGTTTTTTACGAGCCAGTTATGCAACTTGTTAGGCAGCTGTAACATCGCGGACGTGCAGATGTGCGATAAGACTTTACCCTCCTGTTTGTTGAGTCACTCAATATCCCCAAGATGAACTCTCCATCAGAGGATCACAATCTGTTTAGACTTTCTGAAGCTTGTGCATCATGACTGAGAGTGTTTAACGTAATGCAGGTCAGCGTTCACCCAAACAAAATAACCACCTTAAGCAAATATTGAGCTCTTATTTTTTCCAGTCATGTATCTGAACAGGACTTAGATCTGTGTGTGTGCACTAGTTCCCACCTTATGGAGTCAATGATTAACTCCACATTTCTCCTGCACACGGAAGCAGAGACTTCTATTGAGGGTGATCAGTTCAGTGACAGTTTTATTTGTTTTATTTATGTCTTTCTGTCATTGTCTCTGCTCATTACTGCTCCACCGTCACTCGCTTGTATAGATGATTTATGGACAATGTGATTCTCCCTCTGACCACAAATCATTACTTTCCTCACAGGTCGCAGAAGTTCATGGGTCAACGCTGCGACACTTATTCATTAGACAATGTGTGGTCACCTTGACAGCCTTGTTCTTAGTTAGAACAATGCAAGAAGCTCTGCATGTGGCAGAGGTCATCGCAGGTCGGGGTCTTCTCGGAGAGACCTGGCCGCATCCTTCTAGGGAAGAAATTGAACGTTAGAAGAAATGGGATGACGAATGAGTTCTGAGGAATACTGAGCTCACGGGGAGTTCACTTCTCATCAGTTGACCTCACCGTGTTACCCGATAACAAATGAATGGTTCTGTCTTTTCACACATTTTTACATGTTGCCAATCCTTTGTGCAATAGTGTTATTTAGCTTTACTATGTTGCTATTCCTGGCTGTGGACACCTCCCATTGTGATTCACAGGAGTCACACGGGTGTGGTGAAGTTCACTGACCTTGGAGCTGCTGAGTTGGTCTGCTCTGGCTCAGCAACTTCGGATAATAGCCTGGTTTCTCATCCGTTCAATATGGGTGGAAAAGAAGAAAAATGCTTATGCTGTATGAATGTTACTTGTTGTTTTTTTTAGAGTTTATCTCAACACTTCTGTTTCATGGATCAGTTTAACATCTGGTCCAGTGCTTTGAGAGACCAGATGAGTTTCCTGGGGACGGAGGCAGAGATTTCCATCCTAAAAATCCCCTGATTCTCATGTTCGATGTCCTCACTCACCCTGCGATGGACTCAATCTAAAGCATGGGTAGAATGTAAGAGAAGAGACGCTGCCAGGTTTAAGTGAGCAAAAAAATTCTGGTGTTTAGAAACTTCATCTCATCTTCAGCTGTGATGAGATTTGACCCTTTACGGCTCAGTTTTTCCTTCCAGCCCACAAACTCATCCTGTGGTGATAATCAACCTCTCGCCTCGCATTGCTTGAGCTTATAAACATGTGAGTTCACATGTTACAGACAGCATCAACACTCACAAACCTCCAGCTCTAACAACCTGGTCTGCATGTGAAAGCTCAGAGCTGCGTCCGCTGCAGAGTCTTAGTAATTACATAAGAATGTGTGAGCCGTTCAGGACAAACTCAGGGAGAGCCAGACTTGTGGACAGGGATTTTCTAGCTAGATATCGACGCTGATTTTTCCTTATTAGGTAGGATTGTGTTTGGTGCTCTGGACAGGGGAATGCATGCACTGCTGGTGGATTTCTCTGTTGGATTTATCTCCTTGGAGAAATGAGACACACGGACTCTACTGTTATGACATGAGCTTACTCATCAGGATGCTGCATCGATGAAGCAGGACTCTTCAGGTTTTCTTTGCCTCTGAGTTGAAGGAGTCAACTTTATGATAGTGTAGTGAAAACAGAAAGTGGTTCATAATAATACTTTTTTCTTTTTTAACACGAGAGTCCAACAGATAATAATTAGGCTCAGATTCTTGTTTCACAGTGTCGCTTTTACTAGCAATATTAATATAATATTACAATGTGTATGAAAGGGGCCCTCCAATTAATTCACACTTGATCTCGAGGAGTATTACTCAGCCTGTGTAAACAGTTGTATAATATCTTCTGTAGCTCTGGAGTTTTCCAGAGTTTGTTTGTGATGAGTTCATCAGGGTTGTCATTGTTTTCTCAACTTGGGCTTGAACAGCTAATTCTTTAACAGCAAGTAAGAAGTGAATGTTTAGGAGGTGTGGAGAGTCTTAATAAAAGGATTCCAGTGACTATGGAACTTGACCCACACTAGAAACTAAATGTCACAAAATCTCGGTCTCTTCCATTTTAAACCCCTCTTTTTTTCTAACCTGTGTCTCATGAGTCTCGTAACATAATGGAAGTGTGCTGGAATTTAAATTTGTTAATATTTTTAACGTCACCACATTCATTGTAAAATGCAGCTATCTCGAACTGTCACAGTCGCTCTTCTTGTCTGAATAGCAGCAGTGTGGAGGTGAGAAAGAAGCTCCTCTGTTTGCTCTTCAGAATTTGCATATGATACAGGCCAGAGTGCAAACAGTCCTCGCTGAAAAATGCCAATGAATTACTAATGTAGTTATTTGTTCATCAGTGTGATGGGGCCTTTAAAGCGAATGGCAGCCTGCTGAGGGCAGGTCTGGTGTAAATAAGGACCAGCATGTCAAACACATTGTAAATGGGATTACTAAGCCATTATTTGTAAATGTAGCTTGTTTGCAGCGTTGCCTATTGTTGGACAGATAATCAGCTGGCTGTGGGCGATGATAGGTCATGTGTCATGCCTGAGCAGTAATGGTGTTGTTGTAGACACAATCCTGCGGGTTCCATATTTTTCTCATTATGTAATGCAGTTTATTGGGAGATGATGACTCAGACGGAGTGACATCGTTGTCTGGAACATTGACTCCATCGTTCCTGCCTTCGAACCTTGAGCGCAGAGACACACCGAGCTTATAGTTTTCTTGGTCTTGGCCGCAGTGATTACAGACTCTAATACTCAGCTGCAAATGACACAAGGAAAAGTCATTAGTGCAAATTGTGTTGGGCATCTCTCAGCCTGTAGTAGCCTGGTTATCTCTTGGTCAGCGCTTTCTTGCCAAGCTACAAAATCATAGTTTGCACCAGAACAGAATAAAAAGCCTAATCCTTATATTAACACTATTGTTTGCTTCTGCAGTTGCTTTCACTTTTTCTCATGATAAGACAAAATTAATTTTGTCTCTGTGCACAAAGACAATATTTCTGCGGAGGCCAGGGTTGCACAGCCGTACGGTGGCTGTGGTTTCTGTGCAAACACTGTTATTATGGGCCATTTAGCCACTGTGGATGAGAGGTGCCTGCCTCACACAGGATCGGAAACAGCCTCCCCCTCATTTCCCCCCGCCGCCTTTGATGTTGAAACAGCAGGACTAATCTGTTTTTCTGAGGTGCAGTTGATTAGGAGCCGGCCTCCACTTTCAGTAGCCGACCTTCCCATCACCCAGCCCCTCACGTCCAGCTCATTGCAGCGTTGTATGACTGGGAAAAGTGAAGCGATGTGAGTCACACTCATTGTTTTGGGTGGGTTTTTTTCCTTAGTTACAGGGAAAAGTGGGTGATGCTAACTTTCCCTCTTTGAAATACTGGAGGGATGGGATAATGGAACAGCTGTCAAGACTGCCTGGACGTAAAATGTGATTTATGACAGAGAGGCTTTGTGGAACCCCACACAACACATGACTCGAAGGGTTAAAAAGTTCACGCTGCAAGATTCAGAATAAAAATTTAAGAGATACGATCTTCAGATCAGTAAAGCTCTCAACACCCTGATAAACCTGTTTTTTCATTCAGTTTCTATTTTGAGCAAAAAAGTCCTGGTGAACACATTATTTTCTGATCAATTAAGAACAGTTTTGGTTGTTTCACATGAATGTGTGTCTGTTCTCTACTCACTGGTTTGACCTCTATTTAAGGCTCTGTTTGAAAAAGGTGATGCCACAAAATTCTGGACAACAACCAGGATTTTCCATCATTGTCGTCATTTAGCACTTTATAAATTCATTTGTTTTCAAAAATGTTTCTTATTTTGTTGTGAAAATCAAACATTTCTCCAGGATGTTTCCAGTTATCCTCAAGACAGAACAATATGCATAAAGAGAAAGTTCTTTATATTGGACTGCACATTTGATTGAACAAACAACAGTAATGATGCAATGCAGAAAGACCGGACTGAAACACAAATGAAACATTAAAGTCTTACACTACTAATTAATTTCCCATTTTAGAAGATATACAGGTTATGTTTGTGATATTGCAACTCCTCCTGAAGCTATGACAATGGAAAAAAATGTAATTTCATAAGATAATGTTAAATTTTTATGTGTCATTGCAGATATTTTTGATGCTGGGCGAAAGAATTTGATATTTGGACAAGGACCAAAACAGATCACATGCAGTCTCAGGTAAAGCCAGTGTTAATCATTAATCCTTTATAACCATTATCTTCAATAAGCACATTTAAATATGCAAAATCCAGGAAAAACACCCTGAGTGTCATATCAGTCAGTCCAATGTCACAACAACACGATCTCTCTTATAGATAACAGTTCTAGCATTACCATGAGGTGCGGGGGTTTTTCCCATGACCCCCAGCCATCACACAGCGACGACCAAAGCACCTGATTCACACAGTGTTCCAATAGAGGAGCTAAAGTGGCCATCATGGGTGGGTGGGGGGAGTAAAACCATCACCATGGAAACCACCAGACCACTGCTGGCCCTGCTGGACTTTGAGGTCGACATCACTGGCCCCTTCCCAACTTCTGTGGCCCCGGCTTCGCCCCCTGGCTGGAGAACAGGCTGGCCTGGTGAATAGGGAGTTAATGGGCTCATAATGGTCCTCTCCTGTTTCAGTGCCCCCTCTCTGCACCTTGAATGAGGCCTTTCTGCAGTCGTGGCAAGAGAGATGATGAAGTGGGTGGAACACCACTTCCCACTGCTCCTGCTTTAAATAAATTAGGGGCCTTTTCATCAGAGGCTCCCCCACGGGGGCCAGTTATTCTCTGGAGAATAGCTGTTCTGCTAACAAGTTCACATGACCTCCCGTAGAGAGTGGTGTTTACCCAGAGGCAACAGAAAGACATGACAGGAGCAAAGTTCACACATTGTTTTTATTCATCCATATTTCTCATTTCCTTCATGTGTAGCAACGTGTAGATGTGGTTGGAGATCCAAATGGCTCCCGGGTCATCTTCAGGGGGCCTGCAGGTTCCTCTGGTCAGCAGATCCTGACTTCTCCAGAGCTGACCCACGAGGTGGTCATCTCCCCTGGACTCCCCACGCCTCCTCTGAGCCCCTTTCGCTCTGCAGGGCTGCCGTACGGAGAGGTCAAGGTATGTGATGTCCCGGAGGCCGTGTTCACAACAATGCTAAGGTTGAGGGCATGGATTCAGTGAACAAGTGCTCCTCCATGTGGAAAAATGATGCATCACAGGCTCAACATTCAGCCATAGACACTGATGTAGTTCTCAGTTATTTCATGCTGAGATGTTTGTGTTACTGATGCACGTTCATAATTCTGCCCTTCTCAAGGTGTCAGAAGTAAATGGAAGTGGACCAACAGGTCTCAGCTTTGGATCGTACTATGGCCCCTCACAATCTCATGGTAAGGCTGTGATTTTTCAAACACACAAATCACACGTTTTCAGGAAATGAATATTAGTTTAGTGGGAGTTTGAATAAGCAAAGATGTTAAGCATCATAAAGCTGCATTTAATGTTTTTTTTATATGAATGTGACTTTGGAAACAATAGCTAATAAAAGCTGTTTTGAAAGATGTAGGTGAAGTGGCTGCTGAAACACAAATCCTGAATGAAGCTGAAATAGCAATTAAAATATGCTGAGTGCAAGAACTGAAAGCTCAGAGCTGAAAGTGTCAGATGAAGTGGATGTCCTGAAAGAAATCAATGCCGCTCCAAACGTATAAACTGAGGGAGGTGTCATTTGTCAAGTGTCAACTGTTGTGTAAGCACTGAGGCAAGTTTGAATAAACTGTGTATTAACAGTGGAAGTGGTGGGAGTGAGAAAAGCTGCAGAAGTTTTCATTTGTGTAAAGATGATGATCAGTGAACAGTGAGCGTCAGTCAAAATTAGTTGCAGTCAAAACATCATTTCAAGTGCAACCACTGAAAGAAGCTGAATCGTCATTTGTAGAGTAAGACATGAAAGCAGATGAAGAGTCAAAGGTGATAGCGGTTCACAGTAGCTTGGACTTTGGGTTTCATATGATGAGTAGCTCAATGACAGCGTACATCACATTAAATTAATGATTAATTAAAACAACATAATTACTTTAATCTTGTTGATGTGGCTGTTTCTCAGGTGGACTTTCCAATGGCTCTGCTACTTTACCTCGCAGCTGGGCTCCAACCAGGGAGGAGAGGCTTATCAAGTTCTCAGGAATCGGCCCGGTGGATGAAACCGGGATGCCCATTGCCTCCAGATCAGTAAGACAAACACTTGGATAATCAATCACCAGCTTTACTGTGTATTGATTTATCTTTTTTTTTTTTTACATGCACTCTGGTGATTCTAGCCAGCATGTTTATGTTCTTGCCTCATCCAACGTGCTGTGTTACTCAAAGTGCCCATATTTACTTACCTTCTGCTCCGGCCTCCCTTTCCTATACCAGAGTGTGAACAAGCCCAGAGACTGGTACAAGAGCATGTTCAGACAGATTCACAAGAAGCCAGAGGGTAAGGATCCCCCCCTTCTCCTCCTCCTCTTCCTCCTCACACTCACAACACCAGGGAGAATTCCTCTCTGACCATGTCAGGTATTACAGAGGGGATCCAGCAAACAGATTATTGCAGAGGCAAAGTAAGACATGATGAAAGAGCCCTAAAGTCTTATGTCATTTCTGCTTATTAGCTCTGACAATAATCCGGCTTCTTATCTCCAGCCCTCCTAAATCCAGCTGTTCATTTGTCTTGATTACGTGTTGCATAATAGAAAAACATTCCCTGTTATTTTAGTGCCGTTGCAGCACTGAGGTGGTTTCAGTGGATTGTTTTGGATCAGTTTGTTTTGGAGGGATATTTTCGTCTCTGTGCAAACAATTTGTCTTCTTAAACAAGACTGGAGAAGCCCTGTGACTCCCTCAGGTGCTACTGAGGATGTTTGGTAGAGCAAGATTGGATTTCTGACATTTACCTGACATCTGAATGAATCACTTTATCCATTAAACTAATATGTACAAATGTGATCATCATTAAAAACCTGAAGATTTTTTATATTTTAAACAGGATCTGAAGTCATTAAAATTTGCTTCACCTTGACCAACTACAACATTTAAAGGCAGTTTATATATATTAATTAATCAAAAAATGAATGAAAAATAATCAAATTATAAGAAATAGAAAATATTCAACACCTTGAAAAGGTCCATTCTGCATTATGAGTATTTTTACTTTATTACTACTTTACTATTCTATTGTTGTATTATAATTTGCTTGGTTTATCTATGTGAAATAATCTGTGTTTTAAGTCTTTTAAAAAGTCTCTCTGTTGTACAGAACCTGATCTGGAGGATTCAGAGCAGTGGTCAGCCCAACGTAAGTGAACAAAGCAAAGTCCACATTGTTCTGTCCAGTTACATAATCACTTTTTACTTAATGCTGGTCTATGCTGTTCCACTGATCTGCAGGGCTCCAGTTATCTGTCAACACAGAGGAGAGCAACGAAGCAGACAAGAATCTGTTCAGACTAACACCCTATGGAGCTCTACCTGACTGGTGAGTCAGGACTGGTTTGCTTCAGGGTCACTGGGTGGCTGGTCTCACCCAACATGTACATGGAACATACATTGAGTCAACTTGAGTTCTATGTTTTTTCACTCACTTAAACCTCAGGGCCGATAATGTGAACATGCACACAGGAAGCCCAGAGGCAGGAATCAAACTTAAAGGAAGAATTTGTAACATTGGGAAATTATCTTGCTCGATCTCTTGCTGAGAGACGGAAGAGAAGATTGATACCATTCTCACCTCTGTGCTCTGAATATGATGTTAAATATGCAGTCAGTTAGCTTAGCTTAGCACAAAGACTGGAAACAGGGGGAAACAGCTAGCCTGGGTTTGCGCATTAACTTCTTGGAGTATCTGCAGGCACCCTCATGGTGATAAAAAGGACAAGCAAGGTATAATGTTTTATAATGTATAGCTTCATATTTAGCACATGATGCAGATATGATAAGACACCTCTGTGCCGACCTCTGACCAATTTAGTTTTATTTCAAAGAAATGCACACATGAAAACATATCACAACATCATCTGAAAAAATACAAGATTAGACCAGCCCTTGCCATGCATCCCAGAACTTTTCAAAAGACAAGAAATGAAATAGTTTTATGTGCAAATTCAGCTGCTAAAATACAGCAGTTTAAAAATTTAGCCAGAGACGACATTTAACAGTGTACTGATGTTTATTTATGTATGCTTTTTACACCAATATGAGTTTGATCAGATAAACACTCCAGGTGACGTCTTATGTGAATACCAACCAAACTCAGGCCAAGAGCAGTGGAGGGAAAACGTGTGGGACAGACAAGTTTGGATTTGTTTCTACAGGCTCTTACAATGAAGCCATGATTAAGTTGCTGTCCACGGTGTGTGTGTGTGTGCGTGTGTGTGTGTGTGTGTGTGTTGGGGTGTTATGTTTCAGGAGTGAGGATGTAGATAAGCTGTCAGACCCGGGAAAGCTGCACCCTCAGCCGAAGAGCATATTCGACTTTGAGCCTGGGAAGAGCAGCGCCTCAGAAAGCCACAGCCAGGTACGACCTCACCTGCAGTCACACTTTAAAAAACAGGTACACTCAGCAGAAAATAATGTTCCTGCATGATTCTTTAGATTCATGCAGCATTGTTGTTGGCTCTGATCACTGGAGCTCTTTGTGCAGCCTTGGACTGTTTTCCAAACGTGGGGCTCAGGAACAGGTTTGAGGATGGGCACCTTTTCTTTAAGGATTACAGTCTAAGTCCTCATATTTCATGTACTCACGCGAAGTAACCTGCAAGTGTGGTCAGTTCACTGCCTACCTGCTGCTTCACAACAGATGTGCTCGGGTCTTCTTTTATTCTGACGACCCAATAGGCTTCCATTCATTTAGCTTTTCAGGCAAGAAAGGACACGATCTGAGTATTTATATTGGTGTTTCCATCAGGAACACTGTGACTCATACTTGTTTATCTCTGGGGTTGTGATTTATTGTCATGTGTCATCTGCGCTGTAAATGAGTGTGCAGCTGTTTGTATGTGTCCCCTGGTGAATTAAAGACCAACTGGTGTCTCTAAAGGTTTTATTGAATGGCTCTTGCAACAATGTCCCAGATCTGGTGCACATTGTGTCTGCGCTCGTGAAGAAAAGAAATCTTTGTCTCCACTCCCCCACGGGAGCTGAGGTGTCTTGTGATTCGTATTATGATGTTAACCTCTTGTGGTGTATAATGGCTCACAGCATGGAGACTCATTTCATTTCCTCTTTATGACAGCGGCCTATGTTCTATCCCCCGGACGGCGTTTAGAGACCCGCCGCTCACAGACCATATCAGGTGTTGTGCTGCGTTGCTGTGGCATTACACAGTGTGATCGCAGTGAGGATGGCTCCCAGCTGAGGGGAAGGCTTTGGCGTTCAGAGACGCACATTCAGCCAAGGTTTCACACAAAAAAAGTGAAAATGCAGCAGTGGTTCTAAGCAGCAGAGCCTTTTAAAGTAATGCTCGATACAATCAGCTGCTCGCTTCGTTGTAAAGAAAGAGAAAAAGGAAAGTTCTCTGTAATATGGACAAAGAAACATATGGGTGTTTCGTTACACCTCTGCTGGCATCTTGATATGCAATCTGTGTCCAAATGCAATTTGACAAGCTGGAATTACTGTACTGACTTATCTTAAATCATTAAAGTCATAAAAAATATTTAAGTTAAGATAAGATTTTTTATTAATCCCGAATGTGCCATAAATTACAGCAGCAAAAAAAAACCAAATATAAACTATAGATCATCAAAATGCAATGCAATGCAAGTGTCTCAGGAATTTTCTTCCAAAATCTTATATATTTCTTCCAAAATCTTATATTCCTGAGAAGTTTAACTGTCTTGTATTTGATTCTACAAAAAGAAAAAATACTAACATGTCAGATTCACTAATTATTCAAAACCTGTGCACCAGCTTGTTCAGTTGCTTCCAAATCCCTCTTAACTCCCAAACACACTGACAGAAAAAGGTGTTAAATGTTGGCAGCATGGTTGGACTAAAGAGCTTTGGTGCCTGAGGACAATCCCCCAGTGTACACGGCAGCTTCATTATTTCCTCAGACAGCTACAAACCAAACAGTGCTCCTCAATACTTCAATACTGGAATAATGTTTCAGTTTGGTTTTCTGTGTGTCAGTTGTTTTGAAGCAATCTAATAAAACACAACTATGATGTTTAAAGTCATGAAACTATATTTTAACATGTTACATATGAACAGTTGTTATGGGAACCTGATTTTTGAACAAGATTAGTTTAGTGACAATGTTTTGATTTAAGAAACTTCTGTTCAATGTTATTTCTTTTATCCACTTTTTCTTTAGGCTCGTTTATCCCCGAAGCAACAGCCTGAGAAACCAAAGTCTCCTTCTATCGAGGTGAGCTACTCGATATTTTAATTTCATGTCACTTTCGCTCCGTCAAGGTTTTACCTTAAAGACACCATTAGCCCCAATAGTCACATCGTTTTAGTGCTCAGTGTTTTAATTTTGCCCTTCCAACTCCACCGCTGCTCGGGCTCAGGCCAGTCTGGTCTCTGAGCTGAGTCGCTTTGAGGCTGAGCTGGACTCGGAGATCCAGGGCCTGGAGAGGAGGCTTTCCCAGAAGAAGCAGCATCGAGGCCGGGGTGAGGTACTGAGCCCCACTCCTGACTCTCTCTGCTCAAGCATCCACCCCCCCCAATCTAGCAGAACCCCCACCATCACCCTCACTCCCCTCTCCTCAGTGAAGGCCTCGTGTCTCAGTCAGACCCTCCCCGCTTGCTCGCTTTGACCACGTATGTTTTCCCCCTCTGTGGCCTGGATGACAGCCCTGGAATCGCCTGCCTGCCTTGCACTCGGATTGATCTGCTCTCTTAATCACCTGCCTGCAAGTTTCCCCCCTTCACCCAAATAGGCCAATGCAAATCTGGCTGCCAAACAATGAAGAACTGTTGCAATCAATTTCCTTTAAATCACATTTTTTTTGTTGTTGTGTAGAGCTTCCCTTTGCGATCCCACATTGCTTGTTTTACACTTGGATCTATCAATAATGTCATTGATCCTCACCCTACTCCTGATTCCTGTGTGATTGCATTTGCTCCATAGATTTGAAATCCCAGACAGCTCAGACAGACCACGAGTGCTTGTTGTTTTTAGCCCGAGGAGGATAGGACCCAGGGGATTTCTGGCTCCTCTGGGAGTGGTCAGCACCTCTACTTTGTCTGAGTTGTTGTGAGATTTCCTCTGAGCTGTGAGATACAGAAGGCTGCAGGGAACAAACTGTGTTTAATGCCCAGTCTGCTTTCAGGAGGCCAGAGACAGGGATCCAGTGACGGCCCCGAAGACCTGGACTGCAAACTATAGGTCAGTCACAGCAGTACTTCAGAAAGCAGTGTGGAATATGATCCTTCAAAGGCTGTTCAGCAAGTTATAGTGACATCTTTTAACCATGTTTATCCTCTGTCAGCACTTTTATGCAATAGATTCCACCAGAAGAAAGTGTTGTTTTGCATAACATGACAAACAGATTCAGAGCTTTCAGTTCTGACGATGAATAGTTTGTTTCTTAGCACTTTGTGTTTGCTGATTCTTTTTTACAACGCTCCTGTATTTGTGTACATTGATGCATTTGTTCACCATCAAGTGGATGAGATATATGCCAAGCTGTTTGAAAATTAAAGTAGATAACTGAATGTAATGTTATTGCTGGTGAGTGTGTTCTGAAGGCACATGCAGGGCAGGTTAATGAAAAGCCCTGAATCAACCACCACACAACAGACCTCCTCTAACCCAACACCCAGCCTCTTAATCCACTTTCATATTGCTTCATTAACTTCTTCCTGCTGTTTTAAGAAACCGAGCGCCGTGATTGGTCGGCACGGTACCTGTTCTGTCAGGTGACTGGATTCTGTGAGGAAGCTGTTGAACTTTAACCACTTCAAGTACAGTATGTGTTGCTTCAAACAGCGGGCAGCATTCCACATTTCTCCCCGTGTGTGTAATGCTTTCTGGGAGGATTCTCGCTGTTGTTTGCTAAGTCGAGTTCATGGGGTTTGACCTTTTCTGGCTTAGTGGGATAAGGGGGCTTTTTTTTTTTTTTTTTTTTAAGAGCCTGTTACCAAGGACGTGTGAAACTGAACCATAGAGCGGCATGACTGTTTCTTTCTGTTTCTGAAGTTATTTAGCTTTGTCCAGCTGCAAATACTGGAACACAAAACAAGACTGTCTGGAAATATGCAAATAATTCCAGAGGAAGTCGGGCAGGAAGCTTTGGGTTTTTGGATGAGTTCTTTAACCCAGAAACAATCAGACTCATGGTTCTGATCATGAATGGAGTTTTAGGACTGTAAAGAAAATTTAACTTCATCTAAACCAGATTTTCAATTCAAGGATAATAACGTGACTCACGCAGTATCATCTGCGTGTCGTCCTCGTCTGATTCTTTGTCTCGTCCCTGCAGCCAGCAGCTGCATCCAGATGTGTTGTACAGTAAATCTGCCGGAAAACGGCACACAGAGCAGAGTTGGGCTGTGTGTATTTCAGTGTGTGTGTTTGACTCCCTTTGATACCATTAGAAACCCTCCCCTGTGATTGGGAGACACAGTGACAGTAATATAAACACAAAAAGCTAATATTTTCTTCACTTTTTCAGCAATTCATCAGCATCAAAGCAGCCTGTCCATCGCCCTCTTGGCACATCGTCGACCTCCGCTCCCACATATGGTAAACACTGAGTTTCTTCCCTTTTGGCTCTGTAACACACAAGCACGTTCTGGTTTTCCCACCTACTTTTGATAAGCACCCTAGCAGCTATAGTCTGTTCATAAACTCTTCCTGAACCCAGTGACCCACCAGGAGACATGTGCACTCTCAGTGAGAAGACCTCTCATTTAATCAGACAACGTGTATTTGAAGAGAGCTGTTAGTAACCTAATATATTCTAACGGTCCCATGATTCCATTGCCACTCATGTTTTCTGCTCGGGGATTTCACCTTTTAGTCCAGGCCGATGTGAGCATGGAAAGCTTTCGCAGTTTTTTCCTATAGAAAGAGAAAGTCCTGCAGCTGGGTGGGGAGGAAGCCCACAAAAATAGGAAGTGGAACTCGGAAGACCTGATTAAAGATTAGCGTTTTCCAATTGTTTTTCCTGGAAATGAGTCGAGAGAATGAGCCTGATTAGTTTTCAAGATCCTTTTTGAACCTACATTTGTTAAAGCTGTGTAGCTGTATTGCTTTTTCGTTGCAACATATCCTGATCAGCTCGACTCCACTCATACTATTGTGTCTCGACTTTGTTCCACAGTAGAACGTCTCGCTCCTGCAAATGAAACTATGGAGCTCCCGCCTAAGAAAGAGGAGAAAAAGGTATGTTTCTATGACTTTCTGTTAAGCTGAAATGCTGGGAAACCTTTCAGAAATCCATTTTGTTGTGTGGCTTTCAGTTGTGTGTGTGATCTGTACACTGATTTGTTCACATAAGAACTGCATCTGTGAAAATCTTCCTCAAACACTCAACGATTTGTTTCCAGATGAAAGCAGCACGAGCCAAGTTCAATTTTCAGGCTCAGTCGCCCAAGTGAGTTACAGCATGAGCTGATATGATAAATATGACATTTTCTTATACATAGTCAATTATGTCTCTGAAAGAAAACATTATGTTATAGCAATATCAGATTTAAATCTCTGGATAAAATGTGAAGCATAAATTATCTTCATAATGTACATTCATATTTTGACCTTTGAACTTGTGTGTCTCATCACCTTTCCTCCTTTCTTCAGGGAGCTCATGCTGCAGAAAGGCGACATTGTTTACATCCACAGGCAGGTAGATGCCAACTGGTTTGAAGGAGAGCATCATGGACGAGCCGGCATTTTCCCCACATCTTATGTGGAGGTGAATTTCTCTCATTTGATGCTATTTCTCTGCTCTGTGGCTTCGTGGTTGTTATGTAATACCTCTTCTCTCTGTCCTTCACAGCTTCTGGCTCCGACAGAGAAGCCGACTCCTATAAAGTCTCCCACTTTGCAGGTGTTGGACTACGGAGAGGCTGTGGCTCTGTTTAACTTCAACGCTGATCTACCTGTTGAACTTTCTTTTCGTAAAGTGAGTGTGTGGAGCTGTAACACATTGAACTCATGCGGATGTCTGTACTGGAACACATGAGTCACTTGTTAACATATTATACTGATTAAAGAAACAAAATATAACATGTTATACTAGAACATATTGTGTTTTGATTAGGTAAATCTGACATCAAGGGAAACGCTTTTATACTATTAGAAATCTGAGTAATGAAATCATTCAACCTGATTTTCAGTCTGCATGACAAGATAATGATGCCATTACTTTACTACTATAAGAAGAGACTGATTTCTATGTGTAATATATTAAACAAACTTTAGTTTTTTCTCTGTGTAATGTTTAACTTTTCAAATTTCTCTTGGTATTGTTCCAGGGTGAGGTGATCAATGTAACCCGACGTGTTGACGATAAGTGGTTAGAGGGGAGGATCTCAGGGACCAACCGGAGCGGCATCTTCCCAGCCAGTTATGTCCAGGTCAACAAGATGCCCCGAACCAAATACTCCACAGAGGACTTCTCACCAGGCCCCATGTCTCCCGCCTCCCCTGGACCTCAGAGTCCAGGACGTCCCCTCCACTCACCCTGCCCACGGTCACCCTTATCCCCTCTCACCCCCGCCTCCCTCAGCCCCAAACCTGAGCACTCCCCCATGAAGCCGTCCTCACCTGTTCCTTATGGCAGCCCAGCTTCACAGTCACGCTCCCCCACCCTGACACCTGTATCTAAAGAATCCAATCGTTGGGCCCACAGTCCTTCCAAAACCACTTCACCCACCAGCCAGAACAGCCACTGGGCTGAGACACACTCCGCTAACCAGAGCTCCGTGGCTCGAGCCGTTTCACCTCAGTCGACAGCGTCTGTGCACAGAGCAGGAGCTTCCACAGCGAACACTCCCCGATACACTGACCCCCCACAGGTCTGCTCCCACTGCTCCCACTGCACTGCACTGCACTGCATGTCCACACTGTGGTGGCACTTTATGTGTTGACAGGACTGTTCATCATTCTTTAACTCACTCTGCCTGACATGAGGTTTTCATTTTTTCCAGGGTGCAATACTAAACCAGGCTGCTCCATTTAATCCACATGTTAACTCCCTGCCACACACACAGAACAAACCTGGTTCAACAGTGACGCAACGCCAACCGTACGTCCCCACATTCTTATTTATTCCCGTTGTTGCAGCACAGACTGAGAACTTTGGTGAATTTATGGCTCAGACCATTCGTTTCACTTCATTGTTTTCTGTTTTTAGATACAAAGCTGTTTACAACTATAAACCACAGAACTCAGATGAGCTGGAGCTCAGAGAGGGAGACATTGTGCAAGTGATGGAGAAATGTGACGATGGCTGGTTTGTAGGTAAGAAATGAAGAGACTTATTTTAAGAATGTAACCATCACTGTATGTTACTTAATATAATATTTCATGTGGATAAATGGGTGGGTTTTAAATTGGTTTTGAAGGATCATAGCCTCAAGAACAGTGCCTCTAGTGGAGGATCATGGAACATCAGTCTGCTGAAAGATATTTGTCGGGCGTTTTTATGATGGAGGATGAAGGGCACCAGTTAATATGTTATTCCATCGTGTTAAGATTTGGCAACTTTCAAGACAGTGTTTTACATATTTTTCATACTCATCATTGCCAATTTCGCTTAGGGAACCTCCCAAACGGATTAATTAAGTACTCTGTCTGTCTGTCTGTCTGTCTGTCTGTCTGTCTGTCAAACCATTTAGTGACTTCTTGTGTCCGGCATCTGCATATGTTGTTTGCAATTACAGTCATGCTTTCCTTTCATTTTTCACCCCTCTTTAGATAATCAGTATCAGTAAAGTAGTTTTTTTTGACAGGGATTGGTAAAATAATCTACTGATACCTAATCAGCTAATTACTAAAGATAAAACTCTTTACTTGAAGTGAAAGAATGGGATTTTACAGTAGTAATGCAGCATAAAAAACATTATATTATTAAATCAAGTTTAATAAAGATTGTAAAATAAAACATGAAACTTAGAGTTTTTTTGTGTCATTGTGATTCGTATTAAAACATTCGGCAGTGTTAGCTCTCCCTCTAGTGGACATAATTAAACATTGCAGATGCAATTGGTACAGTCAATAATGAACTGTTTTAGAGTTTTAGATTATATTTTTTACATTTATTTGTTTCTGTAGTGTGACCACGATGTGTGCTCTGTTTTCTGTAGGTACGTCTGAACGGACTCATGCTTTTGGGACTTTTCCTGGGAATTATGTGGCACCGGTTTGACCTCCACCACCTCCCGCTTGCCCACATCCACCTGGAGCCCAACCAATCACTTAAACTCACTCCAGCAGATCCCTGCTTTGACACCCCAGCGTTTCTTGATCCCTTTTACCCACCACACTCATACATCTGGTTTAGTCAGACCTGCTTGTTCGCCCTGTTTCCCAGAACAGAGATGAAGGCAGGGACATTGAGCGGTTTCTCACCTCACCTCCCTGCATGACTGCGTGTGTGTGTGTGTTCCACTGTGACATGGAGAGTGTTTTCACACACACCACTTGAGAGGAAAGAGTGAATGCTGATGTTACTGTTTCAGATGCAAAGAATGGACTTTTTTGTTCCACAACTATTTGCAGCTGCAGGAAATTTGCATTCCTTCCCACTGAACAGCTGAACGGTTCGTTCTGAGGCCCTGACACAGTACGATGCTGCATTCAGCTCCTTGTCGCCACATCACAAACCACTGCTGAGAATCTTGAATTAGGGTGGCACATTTTTCTTACATTTCAATGGATTAACGTGTCCTTCACATATCTTCCTCAGATTTTCTTTCAGACCTCTGAAAAGTCCCCGGGCGAGTTTGAGGAAACAACAAGAACATCTGTAGATATGTGCATAAAATAAAGAGCAGCAAGGGCTCGGACAAGCTCACAGCCCTTCACTAGGCTATGCAGATGAGTTATATTGCATGCACTGGTTTCATAAGCAAGTTGTTCATTAGAGAATATTTGACTTTTTTTTTGGATTTGTGCCTCTTGAGTCAGGGGATGAGATGCCAAAGGTGACAGTAAAGTTCATGCTCTGTGCTGCAATAGAAGATGCTTTGCTCTGATAGTAAATTTCACACCTCGGTAAGTTGAAGATCAGCTCTCAGTTAAATCTAGACAATGCCTCCACAGCAAATAGTTTTGAAGTAATGTTCTACATGCCAAATCTAACCTTTCCTCTTCTAAATTCTCTGCTCAACAGTCCCAATTATTTCTGCTATAATACTGTTTTTCCAATGTTCTCTCTTCTTATAGGGTTAACACTTCTTTGACAGTATTTCCAAAACCACTCACTGTATGCAACCTTTGACAAATGTGGCCTCTCGAAGCCGAATTAGAAATCGTTATCATGAAGTCATTTTGCGATGTTTTATGATGTATTCATGATTTCACTGTAAAAACTGATTTAGTAGCCACAGGAGATGATTGTACAGATTGTAACCTTTTTATTGAATTGAAAGTATAATATATATTTGCTTATAAAACGATGTATCTCATGTGTATGGTACGCAATTTTTTTTAAAAAGCAATTAAACATTACAGAGTGATACTGAGAGCAGCTTGTGTTCATGTGTTGATTTTGTTCATGACTTTATATTAATTCAACATGGAATGAAAATGCATTCACACAAAATACAAAAACAGACATTCTCACAGTATTTTTCTTGAATCAACCTCATAATGTTGGGTGTTTGGTGGTCTTGTCGGAAATTTGTAATGTCAAATATATACTTATTATTGGGGTCATGATTTAATGTGGTTTACACAAGAACACATTATTTTTGTTCTTCCTATTAAAGGGGGCACAATATTAGAAACAGCTGAATACAGTAGAATACCTCCACTAACTATGACCTCATTTCTAGATGAAAAACATTACAGGCATCATAAACGTTGATTTTATGGCAGAACAGCTGTATTAGTTTGTACAGTACAGGTGTACCTAATAAAGTGGCCACTTAGTTTAGAATGTGACTGATTGTGTAACTTTGTTATTTACACGTGTCATTGATAAATTTAAATATAAACACTGTTTCATCAACATAACACTGATACAGACAACACACAGAGAAAATACACACAAAGCAGATAGACACAAAAATGATGATTAGAATTTTTTCTAAAGGGAGATTTATTATTATTTTATTGTATAAAAGTAATATTTGCTTTATTGTGAATCTCCAGTTGATTTTAAGTGATTATGTTGACTCTAATTTAAGATTGTAGTAAAATTAACAAAACATAAAAAGCTGTTAATAATCAAACACAAATAAAGTAAATAATTATTGATAGATGATATATACTTTCGTTTCTCTTCTGTGATTCAGTCTATTTACTTGATAATAACCTTTTTCCACCTGTGCTGCCAGGTGATTAGGGTTAATTAAACAGCCTGGAGGACAGACAGGTGAGCTACGTCACAGGTTAATTGATGATCTGATTGGAGCGGGCGTTGCTGTGCCGCGTGTCATCAGCAGGTGGCGCAAAGATACAACACACACCCACAGCGTGTTTGTGGATAAATGGCTCAGTTCTCTCTCTCTCTCTCTCTCTCTCTCTCTCTCTCTCTCTCTCTCTCTGCTGGGACACGCCCCGGGTCGCTGCCTGTGTCAGAGCTTTTATTTTGGTGATGGCACATGGCACCAGCGCGCGCAGCCACAGCTGGTGTCCAACCCTGAGACAGAGACAGTGCGGGACAAGCATCAGTGCTGGGAGAGGAGACTGACACAGCTGCTTTCTGCTGAGCTTTGGAGACAGTTGTTGTTTCAGGTGAAGCTGCTGGGTTCGTCCTCAGTGCTTGTTGAGACTGAGCAGGTGGAGACTGAACCTCAATCACCTGCACTCACCTGGTAAGTTCACACAGCGCCATTAAAACTTATGAATCCAAAAAGTTATCATGCAAATACAGATTCTGGATTGAATTTGATACAGCTCAGTTAATCAAATCTAGTGGGTTGTTTGTGTCTTTGTTGCACTTTTTTTTTCTGTGCTGCTATTTTTATGTTTGACTTATGTAGGTATGAAATCTGAAAAATGTGTTTCTGCTCCTAAAAAAAAGTGTGGGAAGCTCCGAAAATGCAGCGAAGCCGTGCAAAATTATGACTTGATGCGTGTGAGCAGCAACCACATCTGAGCTGTTTTGCCTAATGATGCATGATGGAAGTGGAAATTGCAAGTGAGTGTGAATGAGTAGAATAACTGGAGGCCACACATGGTGCAGGTCAGCGGCTCCTCCTCAACATCCTCCAGCCGAGAGGACAAGGTTGCACGAAGCGGTCTGTGATTTGT
Source organism: Centropyge bicolor (assembly GCA_037975185.1). NCBI lineage: Eukaryota > Metazoa > Chordata > Actinopteri > Pomacanthidae > Centropyge > Centropyge bicolor. The sequence goes on along the minus strand of JBBMOC010000013.1, from coordinate 244,166 downwards.
GGAGGGGGCTGAACCAGGTGCAACCTCGGGACACTTTTACTCTGTGTTTCTGTCACATTAGTTGAAGTGGTGAAGCCGGTGTTGACTCTGAATCAGCAGCAGGTCAAGTTCAAACCAGCTGCAGCTCACTAACCTTCAAGGTGGCTGTTCCTGCAGCTCACCTAATCAGACACTCAGAAATAGAGTGCAGCAGGTGGGAAAACACTTGATGGTGTTCTCCATGTATAATCCAGAACAGCCCCAGTGAAACCTCCTGTTTGTGTACCTCCCCCCACCCCGTTGTGGCCGAGGCTTTCCCTCCTCTCACTTCATATTCTGTTTGTTTCCTGATGCCTCTGCTGTTTTCTGACAGACTGAGAGCCATCAAGGAACCAAAAACAGACCTGTAATTTTGGATGGAGCAAAGCGGTGGCTTTTCAAGACAACAGGGAAATTTTTTTTTGTTTGTTTTTACAATCACATTGAGGTTTTAACTAAAGTGAAAGAATGGTCGGCTTCTAGTTTTGCTAAATGCTACTGTGTTGGGTTTTTTATTTGGTTTAAGGACAGAAGCTCTTCTCTGTGATGAGCATGTGAACATTTATGTAGGAAGCTGGTAACATCTGTCAAGTTTGAATTCTGTTTTCTTTGCTGCAGCTTTCCATACATGCAGAACAGCCACTGTACAACCATACACACATTCAGGTATCCAGTGATCTATGTGTTCATTTCAGCTTTGCATTTCTGCTTATTTGTGAGGTTTTGTTGGGAGTCATCAAGAGGAAATTGGAAAATTACTTTTCGAACCTCGTCTCAACTATTCTGTTTTTTAAATTGTTCTATTCATTGGCTTTTTCTTCCCATGCCTTAAGAAAATGAAGTGTTTCGTGGCGCTTTGGTGGTTTCAGTTTCTGACTCTCTTTCACAGTGCATCAGATTTTGTAGAAGCGGTTTCTGAGGCAGAAAAGCTGTATCTCACTAAACATCAAACACGTTGCTGAAGGTGCAGTAACCGTTGCAGAGTGTAATGAACAGAGTGGTGGTTGGTGCTTCTTTCGGAGAGGAGGCCCTAATGGTGCGTGCAGAGGATGTGGTGAGCTGATTGCTGAGCCTGTTCAGTGTGAACGGCAGTAACATGATCTCCAGATTATGATGATGCAGAGATGCTAAGTGAAGCCAGTGTCCTTGTCTTGTTAGAAACCAGGCTGCACAGTGGACACGATCCAGCTCGGTGCTGCAGCACAGTGGTAAATGAATGATGGGTTATATTAGATATTGTGTTTAAAATTACAGGCCTGGCTCCGTCTATAATTGTTTTGATGACGCATGCACCATTAGCGATAAATATATATTGTGATACAGAAACTCATCAACACCCTTTTTGACATCATGTGTTATTGTTTGATATTTTCCCATCTCCCTGGCGACTGCAGCTATATCTGACCGAATGGGTGTGATGTGAGGAATGACTTCAATATTATGCCTGCTCAGTCCAGGGAGAGGCTTGCTTATGCATTCTTCTCCTTTTCACTCAGTGGGTGTGTGTGTGTCCAGGTAGGTGCCAACCTGTCAGCGTACTGCATGACACACAGGGCAGAGTCAACAGCCGACTGGATCACTGACGAGGCCTGTGGAAAGTTCATGCTGGTGCGCGGCCACCAGCGAGAGCTTTGACAAGCGTGATTCATGCCGCGAATATTCCCCTGCAGCCACAGTGGTTCATCTGAGAGAGTGTGCCTTCGCATCAAAGCTCAGCCTTTCAGTTGAACGCATCGCATCTGCTATGTTCATCAGCCGTCCTTTCAGTATTAGGTTGTTGGAGAGCCAGAGCTTGTTCGTTTCAGTCCAGTGGATTTTGGCGCCGAGTTCAAGGAGAAGAAAAACAGTCTCAGTTAAGAACTCTAGAGATTCAGGGGAGAGGTGAGGAGTGGATGTAGGTGGCCAGGTTCGACTGCCAGACGTTTCATTATACAGAGGTTTAGTCAGTTATCTGCTTAGTTAATCTAATGCTCTTCACTTTCACGAACATTTCCACTACAGTGCAGATGGTAACAACTTGTTTTTCCAAGTGTTTCATTCCTGGGAATAAATGAGGTGTTAATTCTGAGGATTAGCTTTGTTAAACATAATGATGGTGGTTTCCAGCGACACACACATATTTGTTGGTCGCCCATTTCAGTCTGCACGTTTATTCAATATTAAATACTAATATGACCGCAAGCATGTCTGCAGGTTGCCATAGCCGGCCTGTGGCGATATGCTCATCAAAGTTAATGACTCATCAGGTGGTGAGTCATCATAATTTTTGCTGCACTCCAGTTAATTACACACACGGTTTCGAACTTGTTTTCGCAGGTTTCACTCATTCAGCCCAAACTACCCATAACTTCATGTTGCAGTAAACAGGCTAAATTAAAGATTGCACATCAGTTGGGTGTTATTGTGCGTCTACGAGCCTCAGCCTAAATGACACTTAGGCTCTCTGCCCCTGACCACCGGCGAGATGTACTGAGGCTTCTGGCACATTTGTTTTTTCATGTCTAGTCAAAGATAAAAATACCTGCAGTTACACTCACATCATGTACGACAAACACAACGCAACATGTATACTTATGTGTGACAAATGTTTTTTTTAAAGTTCTGTTAGATGTTCTGTACATTAAGGTTCTCTGAGAATTGTTTCATCTTTATTCAACATGCCAAATAATAGAATGAAGTATTTCTTGTCATATTTATTTTAGCTTCAGAAGCATTTTGAGAATGAAAAAAATTATAGTTCTCAGTTGTGTCAAATAAATCGATTCTTTAGCTTCCACCATGAGCACAAACTGTGTTATTGAAACCTTTTCTGATTGAAACCCTCCAGGCTCTCTGCATGTCGGAGCAATGAGTCTTGGATCCATTCAGAAAAGACCTGTTCTTCCTCTCTTCTTACCTCCACTGTCTCTTTGCCTGTAGGGTCAATCTCTCATCCATGTGACAAGTGCTAAAAGGCCTTTAACATATAGAGTATATACACTTCCTTCCCTACGATCTGAGCCAAGTGATGCCTGAGCTCATCCTGGTGTTGTTTTACTTTTTCAACATCTCATCAATCCTGTCACTCCAAAATGTGCACAGTAGCAACACTGAGGTTAGTGTCTTTCAATGATGGCAATCTGTTAAATATTAAAATTTTGTGCCACTGTATTTTTGACTTGCTGAACTTTAGTCTATCATGCTCATAAAGCTCTTCATTGAAACATGAAGTGGAAGAAACTGGAAGTGTCCACTGCTCACTTGACATAAAAACTTAAAGAACAATCACATATATACAAACACTGAGATATAGATATTGCCTCACTGATAATAGTTGTGTTTGATGTGTTTAGTCTGCAGCAATCCAGAACCTACAGATGTAGAGAGCAAAGCAGTACATTTGAAAATATGATGTGATGATTTGCTTGAAATATTTCTATAGAGAATAATTGGTCATTAGAATATTTGCTGATTAATTTTCTGTCGATTCACTGTTTGATTAATCGACTCAGAGATAATATTAGACACACATGTTGCAACATACTTCAACGACCCAGTCCTCTACAGGCTCCAGAATTGACTATAAAGCTGAATCAACACCTCTTAAAAACAGTCTTAGACAAGACTAAATACAGGATTTAGGATTTACTGCAGTGTTGTTCTATTAGACCACATTAGTTTTAGCTTGGCGAACATAATGTCACAACTGCATGTATGAACCAATGGATAAACCTGTCTAGGAAAATTTGGATTCAGCCTCTCATTGTTTGTCAAACTTGACACTTTGCTGTGTGTCGCTATGTCGGAATGCAGGTAAGTCATAAACTTGTCCATTGTGTTTGTCGGAAGTGAGAGTATTTCTGTTCACCTTCAGCGCTGGTTTCCATTCTCCTCACGCTGACCTCATGCTGTGCGGCTGATGCTGAACCGTGAGCCATAGAAATGACTTCATGATTAGAATTCTTCTCATTGTGTCAGCTGCGTTGAATTGCAATGGCAGCCTGGCAGTGAACGCAACGAGATGTCACCAGAACACAACTCACCTTTATGTTTGCTGGCAGCTGCTCAACGGCACTTTTGTGCGATCGCGAGGCTTCATCAAAACCGTGTTCAGCACTTTGCTTTATGTGAAGAGCAGCACAGTCTTAAAACCTCATCAGAGGCCAATTAAGCACAGCTCACAATTGTGGCTCTTATCCCCATCACCACTATGTGTTTTTCTTCTCCACATTCTTTCACCGTCCTTTCACTTCCACATCATCCACCACTTTTTATGATGCTAACCGTGAAGGTTTACGCAGAGAATTAGCAGGGTGCTCGCTCGATAATGGGCCCTCTATAGGAGAAGCTGCAGAAGCTCATGGAACTAATTGACACCCCCGAAGGCTGGGAAACTTCAGGGCAGCTGCTCCCTGTCATTATCACAACTGCACTTATTTCTGGAAGCCGCACCAATTAAGAGCCCCTAATGATGGTGAGCCCAGTAACCCTGCTAATTGGCCCAGACTGTTAATAACCAACCGGGTTTGCGCTGCGCGTCCCAAACAATTCAATTCAATTCAATTCAATTTTATTTGTATAGCGCCAAATCACAACAACAGTTATCTCAAGGCACTTTACATACTGAGCAGGTTGAGAAACCCGACAACAAATAGAGACCCAACAGTTCCCATCATGAGCAAGCAAAGATGCGACAGTGGCGAGGAAAAACTTCCTTTTAACAGGCAGAAACCTCGGACAGAACCAGGCTCAGTGATGGGCAGCCATCTGCCACGACTGGTTGGGTTGAGACAGAGACAGAGAGAGAGAGAGAGAGAGAGAGAGAGGTGGACAAGCAGCAATATAATCCACAGGCGTGTACATATTGAACAGCGGTATTTAGCGGGGACAAATTGTCAGTCGGAGGCTTGTAAACATGGGTCTGGACTCTGGGGATCCAGTAACACAAGAACCTGCGGAAAGCGACAGGAGAGAAGAGCACAAAACTTGGAGAGAGGGAAGAAGTTGGATTAGTACGATGCATTGATGGGTTATGAATGGATGCAGGTGGAGGAGAGAGAGAGGAGAGTGAACCTCAGTAAATCGTGGGAAGTCCCCCAGCAGTCTAAGCCTATAGCAGCATAACTAAGGGATGGCTCAGGGCTCGCCTGGACCAACCCTAACTATAAGCTTTGTCAAAGAGGAAGGTTTTAAGCCTACTCTTAAATGTGCAAAGGGTGTCTGCCTCCCGAACCCAGACTGGGATCTGATTCCACAAGAGAGGAGCTTGATAACTGAAGGCTCTGGCTCCAAATCTGTTTTTGGAGATTCTGGGAACCAATAGAAATCCTGCAGTCTGGGAGCGTAGTGCTCTGTTGGGAAAATAGGGTACAATGAGCTCTTGAAGATATGATGGTGCTTGACCATTAAGAGCTTTATAGGTTAGCAAAAGGAGTTTAAATTCAATTCTTGATTTGACAGGGAGCCAGTGCAAGGAAGCCAGAATGGGTGAGATATGATCTCTTTTTCTTGTTCTTGTCAGTACACGTGCAGCAGCATTCTGGATCAACTGGAGAGTCTTTAACGACTTATTGGGGCAGCCTGCTAAAAGAGAATTGCAGTAGTCCAGCCTAGAAGTTACAAATGCATGGACTAATTTTTCTGCATCTTTTTGAGACAGGATATGCCTGATTTTTGCTATGTTCCGTAGGTGAAAAAAGGCAGTCCGCGAAATTTGCTTTATATGAGCATTAAAGGACAAATCCTCATCAAAGATTACTCCTAGGTTCCTAACAGTAGTGCTGGAGGCCAATGCAATGCCATCAAGAGAACTGATATCTTCAGAAAATTTGCACCGAAGGTGCTTGGGACCAAGTACAATAACTTCAGTTTTGTCTGAATTTAACAATAGGAAATTGCAGGCCATCCAGGTTTTTACTTCATTGAGGCATGCCTGAAGTTCAGCTAATTGGTTGGTTTCGTCTGGCTTAATTGACAGATATAATTGGGTATCATCTGCATAGCAATGAAAGCTGATGGCATGCTTCCTGATAATGTTCCCTAGGGGAAGCATATATAAGGTGAACAGGATTGGTCCAAGCACAGAGCCTTGTGGAACACCAAATTTAACTTTAGAGTGTCTCGAGGATTCATCATTGACAAGTACAAATTGAGATCGGTCTGATAAATAGGACTTAAACCAGCTTAGTGCAGTTCCTTTAATGCCAATTAAATGTTCCAGTCTCTGTAACAGGATTTGATGATCAACGGTGTCAAATGCAGCACTAAGATCTAACAAGACGAGAACAGAGACAAGTCCTCTGTCTGATGCAACAAGAAAGTCATTTGTTACTTTCACCAGAGCAGTTTCTGTGCTATGATGAACTCTAAATCCTGATTGAAAATCCTCAAATAGACTATTATTCTGTAAATGGTTACAAAGCTGGTTAGCCACTGCTTTCTCAAGGATCTTCGAGAGAAAGGGAAGGTTAGATATAGGTCTATAATTTGCCAGTACCTCAGGATCAAGAGTCGGCTTTTTAAGAAGAGGTTTTATTACAGCTACTTTAAAAGACTGTGGTACATAGCCTGTTAATAAGGACAGATTGATCATGTCAACTAAAGAAGTGCCAATAACAGGTACGGCTTCTTTCAGCAGCCTGGTTGGGATGGGATCTAAAAGACAGGTTGACGGCTTTGACGAAGAAATCATTAAAGTCAGCCGCTTAAGGTCAATTGGAGAGAAACAGTCTAAACATACATCAGCTTTTACAGCTGTTTGTATGGATCCCATATTTGAGGACAAGTCATTATTGAATGGGAGGACAGGAAGAATTTGCTTTCTGATAATTAGGATCTTATCATTAAAGAAGTTCATAAAGTCATTACTACTGAGGCCAATAGGAATAGAGGGCTCAATTGAGCTATGGCTCTCTGTCAGCCTGGCTACAGTGCTGAAAAGAAACCTAGGGTTGTTCTTATTTTCCTCTATTAATTTTGAATAGTAGTCTGCTCTGGCAGAGCGAAGGGCCTTCTTATACGTTTTAAGACAGTTTTGCCAGACTAGGTGAGATTCTTCCAGATTGTTAGAACGCCATTTCCTTTCCAGCTTACGCAATGTTTGCTTTAATTTCTGAGTTTCAGGGCTATACCATGGAGCTAACCTCTTTTGCTTTATTAACTTCTTTTTTAAAGGCGCAATAGAATCAAGAGTGGACCGCATTGAGCCTCCAGCACTATCAACAAAATAATCAATTTGGGAGGGACAAAATTTAGTGTTGAAGTCCTCCGTTAAATTTAGACATGGCATTGAATTAAATGCCAATGGAATCACTTCCTTAAATTTAGCAACAGCACTATCAGATAGACATCTGGAGTACAGATATTTCCTTAATGGTGTATAGTCTTGTAAAAGGAATTCAAAAGTTATTAAATAATGATCTGATAAAAGAGGATTCTGAGGAAAGACTATTAAGTCTTCAATTTCAATGCCATAAGCCAGAACAAGATCGAGGGTATGGTTAAAAGAATGAGTGGCTTTATGAACACTCTGACAAAAGCCAATTGAATCTAATAGTGACATAAATGCAGAACTAAGGCTATCATTTTCAGCGTCAACATGAATGTTGAAATCACCTACAATGATTACTTTATCTGTTTTTAGGACTAAACTTGATAAAAACTCTGAGAATTCAGATAAAAATTCAGAGTATGGACCAGGAGCGCGATACACTACAACAAATAGGATTGGCTTGTGGAATGTGTGGTCGATGAAACGGGCCAGTGTTCGCAGGGATTTAGCATAGCTGATGTCCTAGATCCACTTCATTGTGATATTTTCTCACTTACTCCTCACACTTGAAGAAACTTTGATCTGTAGTATGTAATGTGTGTAATCATTGACTGGCATTTATGGATGTTGAGTATTTACAGACATTGAGTAAGATTGTAATTTACATTCCACTGTCGGCCACAGTTTGCATCTGTAAACTTAGTATTCAGATCATGACTTACTGACTGCGATGAGCTGCTGTCGTCGCACTTCGTATGAGAGGTGCAAAAACACGATGAGCCTGTAATTTCTCGACAACTAAAGACACGCCGGCCTGTTTTTATGCATCTGTCGCACTTTGTTTTTCTCTGAACTAAAGTGTGCATGTGCAAAATAATAGCAATGATTATGGTGAAAATAACCTATCTAATACCAAGGAGTCCAAATTAAAGTGCAGTTTGTGTTGATGTGAAAAACGATTCAGCGTGGTGTTTTGTGTCTGTATAAAGAAACCGACAACTGCTAGTTTTAAGTTCTGCATTTAGTTTCAAAGTTTGATGCAAAACCAAGCTTTGTTTGTATCGTGAGTTAAGAAACAGATGATGTAAAAGTGTTCGGGTGTAGACGTTTTTGTTTTTGAGCGGAGCAGTCTGTACTTAAAATGGCTTATGTCATTGTCTAGGTGTACACCTAGATATTACTTCTTACACTAATGTCTTCAGTTAAAAGCAGTGGATGTTTTCTCAGCGAGAGGAGTCTCAGCCTCAGAGTACAGCAGAGTGAGTGTGTGTTTGAATTGTGCAGGTATCGGTGTGTTTATGAAAGTGCTCATCCCATCATTGCTCACCACAGAGCTCAGTGTCTCATCATGCAGTCATAAACACATAAGCTTTATCTCCCACTGTGGCCAGAGTCTGAGTAAAGTGCAGCCGAATCACAGATTATCTTCCAATTGAAATAAACATGATTAACTATCTTAGTGTTTTAAAGTGTTTTCTGCTCTGGTTTAGGTTCACTAATATTTTAGAACATGGTGTAAAATTTCACACTGATAATTCAATGAGAGTCTGACACTCAGTCAGCATTTGGAGTCAGGCAACATGAAGTTAGGTGGACAATAATCTTTCAGGTCAACAAAGAAAACCTCACTGTTGTTTTTTATCTTACTCATGTGGATCCTCATTTCTATGCACATGAGCTCATGAAGATTTCACAGACTGCTGGAGAAAATCACATAATTCTGCCCTGCGTAATATTTTGGAAGCTCGATCGTCCCCATTAATTAAAGCTCTGCATCTGGAGGATCTGTTACCTGTCTGTCCTGTAGCTGTGAAGGTTTGTGATGGATAAAAATATTGAACAAATGTAAAACAGAATCTTGAGCCTCAACACACAGCTTGATAATCAGTGTTGTCTGTCAGTCACAAAATGACTGTGAAGTGACTGTGTCTCATATGGAAAAGAAGCAAAAAGACCCATAGATGATGTTACAATATGATTTCTATTAATATTTTATGGATGCCAGTGCTTTAAACAATCCATCAACAGGAGAATCAAATAATCAAAACTCCTCACATGGTTTCACTTCACATTGGCGTCTCCAAAGAACTGATTTTAAACAATAGATTTACAGTTTCAGATTCACAACAGACTTTGTGGAAACTCTAACCATACAAATATCAAATATCCTCTAAGGAACTATAGATTTACAAATCAGCTGAACCGTTCGAGACGTTTATTTACACAACCCATTCTTGTAAACACATCTTAAAGAGCTACCATACTACGTCATATATCATAGCACACCGCTGTATACTGTGGATATATACATTAAACACAGTGGTTGCAGTGAAATGCTTTCATGGCTCTCTGCGTCCATTTTCTTCAAAAGAGCATTTGGATTTAATGAAACTCTTTAGCTTTTCAGGCACTTTAGCAATGTTAGTCATGTGTCTTTGGTTTCAGATTCTTCCCATTCCTATTTGATGTGGTTATGTAATCTTTGTCAAGGGGACTTAGGCCGGTGGGAGTGAGGTGCTGCTGGAGATGAAAGGCGGCTTATGCTAATGTTCGCTGTCTTCACCTGTTGATCAAGTGGGGCTGTTCCCAACTCAGGATTCAGTCCGTCCAATCAGATTTGGCTGTGTAATATACAACAATACATAGACACTCCATTGGAATGAGTTTCAGTGATTTCAGCTGCATTAACGTAGACACAAGCCACAAGGCAATGAGGAGATAGATTTGATTGTTTAAATATCATTGGGACGGCTGTATTTGATGCAAGGTTTGAATTGTGCCCTATTTCAATTGTGGCCTATTTCAATGAGGCTACCATATTGGTTTATTAGACAGCAAACTTGTATTTCCACTTAAATCAAACATTTGTTGCCTAATTATTTGGTTTACAGATTAACAAGATGTAGAAGACAAATGAAACTGTTGAAAATAAATTCAGGGCCAAATGCACATGTTTTAGCCATATGACAAAAAAATGCCTTTATTCGCCATCTGTGATGTGAAAACATCAGATTTCAATCCAGTCAAAGAAAGTAAAAGTGTGCGTCCTGCTCGGTTATGAAATCCCAGCAAACCACAGAGCGTCTCTCCTGCTGGGCTGCTGACAGCGCTGTCAGGAGAGCAGTCAATCACAGCGGACGGCAGGAGAGTCTGGGTGTAGCCGACTTCACGTGTCACAGTTAGATTTGTGGTTTGTGGTCAATTGTGATGTTTACGACCTGTTGTGCTGTTGCTCCTGCATCGCTCTGTGTACAATAATGCAACCGAAAAACAACAGTGCATTGATTTGACCGACAAAATCTTTCAACTGATGACTCTTCATGGACTTTGAGAGGACAGCCCTCTACCAGCAGAAATGCTCGTCTCTAAAATTATTCAGCCATGCACATGTTTACATCCCACATGTTACTCAGACTCATGTTCACTGCGTCTCTTTCTTTCAGGGTTTTGACAGGAGTGTGTGCTGACCTGGTCCCTTAATGGCGCTGACAGTGAACCTTATCGGCCCCTCACCATGGGGCTTCAGAATATTTGGAGGAAGGGATTTCAAGAAGGCCATAACCGTATCAAAGGTATGTTCACAGCTGCCATGTTGCTGAACCTCGTCGCACCTTATCAAACCATATCCTCTGTTTTCGTGAAAGCACAGCCTGTAATGGCATGTCATGCAAAGTCAACTTCCTCCTCGCTACGACTCTTTTCTTGTCTTTGTTTGTGTTCGTGGGCTGCTTCGTACCTATTTCCTTGACTACTGAACCCGCTAGAATAGAATGGAAGTAGATTACATTAGAAGGAAACCACTGATTACAGTTACAGTGGAAGGGGAGGTGGGAGGTGAGGGGTTCCTGATTCCAGAGTGTGAGTTTATGTCTGTGTGCTAACGTGCATTAACACGTGCATCAGTGAATTTGTACTTTCGCACGTGCATGTTGTTTTTGCTGACCACATTTTTCCAGTTACTGTTAAAATAAAGGGAAGATGGAAGAGAGGAAGCAGAGACGTTTACCACTGGAAGCAGACAGCGCACAGTAAACACCACCAGGAAACTGCATGCCAGAGACACCCAGTCCTGCCCGCTGCACATCCTGGTCCCACACCTCCACCTCAGCCTGGATTCTTCCAGTGAGACTTCCCCAGTAGCCCCTCACATCATAAAGGATAAGTTACGACAAACCCTGGCAGGGTACCAGTGCTTCACACAGGCTTTGACTTCAAAAGCATTTGTTTGCTCCCCTCTTGACAAACTAAGCTAGAAAAACAAGTGGTCTCATGAATAATGGGCTTTAGGTCTGATTTTTGTTACTGCTGTCCAATAAACACCAGCATGTTTGCTTGTCTCAAATATCAAACGGCTTCTCTGAAGTGACAGGAATTCCTGCTGAGAGAGAAACTCCATCACTGAAAATTTGTTTGCAAAGCCCGGTTTTAGAAACGACGCGTTTCACCCACCCCCCCACCAGCAGCGAAGCAGCCAGAAGGTTGGACCATCTGAAGTAGTTGGCACTTGGCACAGAGACGACACGGATGCCCTCTTTTATTCCTCTTGGCCTGAAAGATGGCTTAGCCCAGATTCACTCGGGCACAGACCCTGGAAAAGAACCCCCGACCGCTCTTGGTTTATGTGAAACCAGGCGTGTCCTGATCAGAAAAGGCACGCACTATTGTGGGTCACCACAGCAACGCTTAATTGCCTCTCGAGTGGGCCCACAGACATGGCACCTCTGCCCTCGTGCTTGGATAAACTGACAAACAGCCTGTTGACTGGCATCCTTGTTGCGTCCATTTTTCCTCCGCTGAGACTTTCTTCCTCCCTGATTGGCTCTTTATTTATTTTGATTTGCATCCTGTGTTTGATTTCCTCTCTCTGTTTTTAATTGTGAGGTGAGCGCTGTTTATGGCAAATGTCATACATGTCTCTAAAGATTGAGCAGCCACAGCGTCGACCTTGCACATTTAGTTCCAGTAAGCCTGTGTGTTTGGCCGTGTGTGCGTGGGACACAGGACAGAGCTGAAAGTGGCGACCGAGACGTTGTGTTTCGGCCCATTAGTGTGGAATTCCCTCTGATGTGGTGCTATAGCATTGGCTTTGACATGCGGTGAGGCCGGTTGCAAAGGTCAGGATCAGTCAAACCATCAAGTAGTGTCACACTAATGACTTCTCCCCGAGGGTGTCATGAATCTGTCCGCTGCTGACCGGCACTGCCTCATTCCATGTGTGTGAAACACTGTGGCGTCTATTGGTATTTACTCTTTGTTTCATGAGTTGCAGAGCGAGACAGTTGGATTAAGAGTGTGGCAAAAGTGTGAAGCAACTCATCAACACCTTTTGCCATTTACTCATTTGTTGCTGAATGTCAGGAGCTGACAAATTGTCCACACAGACATAAGATACAGAAGTGCCTATGCTTAGATAGATAACATCCATGAGGTGTTCAGAGCAGGACCTCACTGGAGCTCATTCGTCTGTTCAACAGGTCAACAGGGGCAGCAAGGCAGATCAGGCAGACCTGCAACCCGGCGACATTATCTTGGAGATCAACGGTGAAAACACGGCCGACATGCTGAACGTGGAGGCGCAGAACAAGATCAAGAACTCCAAGACTCAGCTGCAGCTGGTGGTGGAGAGGTACGCTGGCATCTGCTATAGAAACAAATATTCCTGCTACCATGACTTATACTATAGTTCTATGTTGTGCATGTGTGTATATGTCGGATGTATAAACAGAAAAGCCATCAAACCTTCTGCAGCATCGTCCCGCCTTTGATTATCTTAAATGTCCCGAATTTTCTGTGTTTGTTCAAAGACCACAGTCGCCCCAGCTCCCATCTTCGTTTGCACTGTTTTTAACTTTATCATGCAAACAAAACAAGTGATTGTAATCAGGGGAAATGCCAGCATCCATGAGAGCCACACAGTCCCCTTCCCTGCTCCTTCTTAATAAACTTTGTTTTGAGATTTGCCAAGGCCTTGTTTGGATGACAGGGAGTTGGCTACTGAAAAGGTTTTCCTTTCAGCCAGGACTGCGATTGGCTGGCAGATTAGGTCCAACAGGTCCAACCTGAATTCTCATTTATCCTCCCAGTTGCCCCTCGTCCGTCTCTTTCTTTGTCTCACTCTCTCAGACACGTTATCATGCACACAAACGCTCATGCACGTGCACTTTGACACACTTCCTCTTTGGATGTCCGACGTCCATGTGAGTGAATTTTTCTCCGCTGACCTCATGTCTGCCACCAAGCCAGAAACAACACCATTACTCCTTTGCTTGCCCCAGACAATGCCACTGTATGTAGCTCTGCCATGTCTTTAATCCCACTCTGTTAACTGCCAGGAGCTCTCAGCACTAAGACTCTTGTGTACCTCACAGGCTCCCGTCTTAATGACACTCATCAAGCATGTTACCCGTTTGAATTACATTCAGACAAGCTCTCAGGAGGTTTGTAATTGAGTAGCAGGAATCTGTAATGTTTAATTTGTTCTTTGCTTAGTCGAGAGCGCTCCCTTTTTCCAGCTCAACATCTGGTTGGCAGTTTATTCTCATCAAACCGGCAGTGATGTGGGTGCTGGCCGTCATCACACAGATGGTGTTGCCCACTGGAAGAAGCCCATCCAAACAGTAGAGTGTTTTCTTTTAGGCGTGTCTGCTGTACACAGAGGCAGCGGGTTATTGCTGGTGCATCCAACATGTTCATCCAAAACTTTGCCAACTGGGTTATTTTTACATGACAAAGCAACCGCTCCATCATGTCTTCTTATTGACCCTTAAAGCTGTTTGCTCGGGCTTTGTGTTCACAGCTTCTTGTTTGGACTTCATTGTTCATTGATGCCTCGCGGGTGATGTCATGTCGACTAAAGCGTTTGTCATTCTGTGATCCTTCACTCTCTCTAATGGAGTTAGCCATCAGAACAACTCGGTAAACAAGAGCTTTATTATATTATCACAAAAGAAATCCAATAATCAAATGAGCATAGTTTTTTAGGGTTTTTTTTTTTTTTAGATTTTTGTGTGGCTGCTCGTGTTGGGACAGCAGTGAACATTTGGGAACTTTGGCTTATTTTGTCAAATGAAAAACAAGAATTTGTGGAAATATATGGTTGCTTCTAAAATTAAAGCTTTGAAAAAAGGCATCAGTTTGGCACCATCACTAAAACTCAGGTGTCGCACCAGCACTAGTATCATTTTCAAACCATCCTAAGTCCAATAAAGCAGCATCGTTCCTGATCCGAAATGCTGGTCACAGCTTTAGTCTTGTATCCTTGGATGGATTTGAATCCTCTTGAACTTTCATTTTTTGTACTTCACTTCCCAGAATGGAGAGGTATTCTTACAATGCACACATTTAAAGAATCTGCCTGAGGCGGGTTAACTCCAGGTCCCCTCGATGACAGCTGTGAGCTGCTTGTATCAGCAAAATGTTTCAGTTGCTGATTTATGCCAGTTTCACATCTCTTTGCTATAAAGTCACAGTTTTGCAATTTCACCAGAAGCAAATTCTTCTTCTGTCTTACCTAAAATATGTCTCGTTGTCTAAAGACCACAAGTTCCTTTGCTCTTCTCATGCACACAGCAGAACGTTTAAAACACAAGGTGAGAATGATCCTAATTGGAAGCAATGAGTTTTTCAGGCCTGCCACATTAATATCTCTCCTACGGGAAGAAATCTTACTGCTGCTGCATCAGTTTTTGTCTTCTTGCCATCTCTCCTATAAACAGTATTTGGAGCCCAGGCCACGAGAGGTGTGTTTCTGGGTGATTTACCACAGGCATCCAGGCCTTCCTGTGTGCCTCATTACCCCGGGCTCAGCCTCTGGCCCTGCAGCCAGGGGGGCACTGTATGTTTGCCTTGGCGCCTATACTGCCCATATTTTCCTCTCCAAATTCAATGATAGAATTGCTTAGAGAATGTGTTTTCTATTTAAGAAAGTTAAACAAGAGTGACTAGTTGGAAAACGAGATCCATCGGGAGATTTTTTTTTCCGAAGGGGGACAGAGTCTGCAGCGCTCGTCTCCTGCACTAATCTGAAAGATCCATGGAAACATAGTGATGGATGCTCGCCAGGACATTAGCAGAAAGGATGTCCAAAAATGAAGTTCACTCACACTTATGACATTTAGAAAATGGATTATTTTTTCTTTTTCTTGCAAGTTTTTCAACATATTACACACATGCCAATTTTAAATACCTTGCTTATTTATTCAACAAACTTCCTTACTGCCCTACCCTTTTTTTAATTCAGCAGTAGATGGGATTGGACTTTATCCCACATGCTACATAAATGGAGAATAAAACATTCAGTAGATAAACAGTATCAGTGTTGACAGTCAGTTGATCTCTGTGGTTTTCTGTCTTTGAAGACCTGATCCTTCCAGCCCAGGACAGACCAACGGCATCAGCACCCCCGAACAGCTCACCGGACGCTTCCAGGTCAGTGCTGCGGCCCACAGGACCTTTCATCTGTCTGCAGTTTGTCTCGAATCCTGGACTCACCAGGACTGTGTTCTCCATATCGTTCTGATTCACGACATTGCTCACGAGTGCCTGTTTCATTTGGATAAACATTACACTGGCTATGCTGCTTCATTTCTGCTAATGCATGCATCACACATCTGTTTATTACATATCTGCTTATTTCACCGTCCTCAAGATGGAAGCAATACAAGACATTGTAGTGATTTAGTACTTGTTCCTGTGTTTTATTGAGATCTCAAAGCACCACCTACAATACATGATAGTACTGAATCCAAAATCTGTAAACCGGTTTGAGGATACAGCATGTGCTTCTGTGTGCTGATATTCTCACAGGTGTCCATTATGCTTCTCGATTTAACTTTTCACTACTGTTAGAAATGCAGTCATAAAGATCAAGTTACGTTCAACAGATGCTAATGCAATAACATGTTTTGCAGGAGGCCGTAATAGTGAGTCGAGATGAGAATCAGAACTACAGAGAGTACACCATCTCCAGCCCGGCGTCGCTGTCACCTGGACCTTATTCACCAGATCCTCCTGCCAGCCCCGATGGGAAGAGGGAGCGGCTCACACTGACCAACAAGAGGTCTCACTTATTGTATTGGAAAATTAGCATTACAGTTTTCGAGCATGCACATCAAATCTGGGTTTAATGCATATCTGATAGAAAGATGTCATTGGCTGCAATTCATATTTGATGGCAGTAAGGTTTTTGAGGCAGATGTGTGAGACTTATACTGGCTTGCTTGCAGCTCTTTTTGGCCAGATACTCAACCCTCATCCAGCTCGTCCACTCCTGCATTGTAAATGTACTTACCAATGTTGTGAGGAAAGCAAAGGATTATACTGTCTGAAGTCACACACATGCGATCTGGTTACTTGTAAATTACAGGCTGGACAATCGGCCTGAAAGATTAGATTAAAAGAAATTCTTTCAGCATGAACAGGGTTTAAGATAAAGTCGGAGGACATTTTAGAGCTTGACATTTCAGATGGACAATTGAGTCTTTTTCAGAAACCCGTCCATTCACTGCTTAAATAGGCTTACATCTGGACAAAAGGTTGCAGCAAGTGCTCCCTTGACTCCACAACAGGCCCAGAGTCAATAGGTATGGGAATAACAGACAGAAAGTGGAGCCATGGGATTGCACTGTAGTAACAAAGGATATGCACAGGATATCACATTCCACCGTTTGCATTCACTTCAACAAAAGGCAGAATGTGGAACGTTCACCGCGATCTCTCCGAACATGGACGTTTGTTGACTCTCAACAACTTTTAATAGGTCACAGTTTAAACTGAAAAACTCTCCCTCGTCTATACTGATGAAGCTTCCTGTCCTGCACATACATGATTTCCAATGTGGCATTAATATAATTCTTAGTGTTATTTCTTGAATATTAAATAATAATAAAATAATAATAAAATCCTCTTTCACACTATATTAAATCACAATATCAGTGCTTTTGTGAATATACTACTTTTGGAAAATTTGTTAATGGATGAAATAGCTAGACAGGAATGTTTGTTAATGGCTAATCCAGTAGATACCTGACAAATTTAACCACATAGATGCAAAGGTCAGTATTGCAATTAGTCTCTGCTTGTTGATTTGTTCCACAATAGCCTAATACATCCGCAGATATTAAAGGGAAAACTACTGTACCACATAAACCACCCCCCCAAAAGTCAGTATGAATCACTGACTCCCTGTTGTCTTTCTGTTCCAGTGTCCAGCTGCGCTCATGGTCTCCGGAGGAGAAGAGTCACAGACTGTCCAGACCGCTGTCACAGGTTGGTTTCTGTTGTCTCTATAAAATCAGCCACATCCTCCATTTACTCCTCTGGAGGTTTTCAGCTCTCTGAAATACACAGTCAAGAGTCGTCAGCCATTTGTTTCGTCAATAACCGTTCGCGCCGCTAAAGAGAAACAGCTGAATTCCAACTATAAAATGTTTTTACTTAGATGGGGAAAATTGGTTCTCAGCAAGCATGAAATGACGGTCTCTTTGAACCACAAACAAGAGAGAGGAGCGTGCTGTGTTGTTGCTGTGTCCCGTTTCTGCTGTGAAAATAAGTTGGCTACTTCAGTTTTGATGATTTCCTGGTTATCATGGCTCACATCCAGGTTTGTGATTGAGGAGTGTTACAACATGTTAAACAAATACAAACAAATGTTTGAATGTTCCCACATAGTCAAACTGCCGTTCATGTGTAGCTGCAGTTTTAGGCTAAGAGTTCACTTGGTCAGTACAGCTGGACAATTCTGTCTCGTCTGCGTGATACAGTATATTTATTTTGACTGCCCTGTCCCAATCTGGAGGAATAACACATTTGAATTCCCAGCCTTTCCTGTTGAATTGTCACTCTCTGATTTCCTCCACAGTGAAGTGGATGCAGAGAGCATTTGACATTTTTATAGCAGGGAGTGCATAAACTTCAAAGGTCAGCCTTTGAAAATATCTGACATTAAGCTGAACAACGGTCTGGAGCTGTTTCATTCAGAGCTTCTCCACAGAAAAAAATGATTACTTTCTGTCAAAACAATGGCCTTAACCTTTAGTTGTCTGAATGGAGACTCATTAGTCTCAGTAGGAGGTGAAATATGGGAAGTGAGTAAAGTAGAGATTTGGGGTTATCATGAGACTGCAGCTAAACTATGCTGTGCTTATTTACCATTCCAGCAACAAAACCAAGAGCGGGACTCGGGCGTCTGGAAAGACTTCAGTGAGTTACAGAGAGAAAATGTTGTGGGAAAGTTCATCATGAGCTATTTCAGCTATGCCTCCATGTTCAGTCTCAAGCGCGGGTCCCATTGAAGATGGAACATGTGCGATGACGGAGCAGGAAAAAACATACAAGACCTTTTGTAATGGCACCAGGAATTCCAGTGATTTTTATAACTCTGGACATTACATAAAGTTAGATAAATATGCAGAGGTTGGAACTTGAAAACACTGGAGCGTTCCTTCTGAGAGGCCGCTGGCTGAGACGATCCTTTTTTTAAAGTTTCTTGTCGAGTTTGGGATTCTTTGTGTTGTTTACATGGTAAATGGGATTCAGATGTACTGTCACTCACAGCGGTGTCCAATCTGAGACTGGAGGTTTGCGACAGAGTAGATTTGATCTCTTTGGGAGAAAGATGAACCAGCCTGGCCGTGATGTAACCGGAGTCCAACGGCCACTTTTGAGGATGCTGTCATTCCTTTTCTGAACATGTTTGACCAGTCTTTAGTGAAATAAAATGCTTTTGTTATTTGTGACCGCCATGAAATCTGGTCGTCTTTAGGAATGCAAGATCAAGCGAGTCCCTCCTAATATCTAATTTGATGTGACTGTAAAGCCACATGGCATGTCGTCTCGTTCCAAGTTGTTTTAGGGCAGGGAGGGTGTGCAGTTTGTCTCCGGGTGCAGACATGAATCAGCTCCAACTGGTTCGCTCTTTAGGCAGTTTAAACTGACACGAGTGTGATATGTGATGTTCATTTGGATGACTGACGCCTCAGGCAGACGGTAGGCCGGACTGAGATGATAAAGGCGTCTGGTGTCAAGTCCTTTACACTTGGAAGTGAATTAGCTTTTTGTGCTGATCCCCTTGGCTAGAAAGTAATTATAAATGAACCATTTCAAATTCCAGTTGTGAGTGTTGGAAGCTTTTTAAAGGGGAACTTTTAAAGAGGAATTTCCACTTGAAGATCACTTAACTTGTCACGAAGAAGATCACTCGGCCTCTGAGAACAGTTATAATATCTGCTATATCTTCTGTCTGACAATGATGTAATGATAGTTATTTTGAATTTGGACTTGAGTCTTCAAACAGGAAGTCTGTTACAAATTTGAGGTTTGTGTTTGACAGACATGAGCATTTACCAGACAGAGAAGGTTTAACAGAAGAGTTAAGTTGCATTATGGGAAATATTCAATGTTTTTGGAGCTTGAACTGGGGGCTCAAAAACAATATCTTGGCCTCTGCTATTTTTACTTAAATCTGTCTCTTGTGAATCCACTAACCTAAAGACAGTGCAGCGCTTCAGCTAAATGATCCAATAGTCCTGCTCAATTCACCTCTGGTACAACATTTTATCATTGTATTATTCCTCACTGAAGGTATGGTAAGTGTCTGTGTAAATACTGATGCTGATGTTTTCAGCATCATTTTAAGCCACAGGACAGCCTCACATGTTTGTGGTATTTATGGAGTCGCCCGTTCTCCCGTTCTCTTTGCCATTTTTAAGTTCACCCTTTTCTCCCATTCTTCTAATGTTGGAATCCGTATCGCCTTGTATCCTTTGGGAGACGTTACATTCCTTCTATCTACTTCTACTCCAATATCAACTTAGCCTTTTTTGGCTTTTTTAAACTCTTCATTCAGTATCGTTGAACTAATGCAACATTTTTCTCAGATTTAAGACATTTAATCTCTGCTTTGTCTCATCTTTTTTACTTTTTCTTAAAGCTGATTTGCCTGCTCTGCCATCTCTGCAGCCTCCGTGTTTACCATCATCCAGCATATTGGATGAGGGTTTTGGGTTTTGGCTGACCCCTTCCTCCGAGGGATGTCTACCCTGGTTTTAAAGTGGTGACGAGCCTCCCGCCGCAGCGCTGTGATTAGTGAGTGGAGTTCTTTCAGAGCGCTCGGTGGGGAAATGGCCGGGGAGAGGCCTGCCATGGGCACACTGTGCATTATGCTGCTCGGGCTGGCAGGAACACAGCAGCCCAGTGAGCGCTGAGATGTGGAGCCTCCATGACAAGGGCCTCTGTCCTGCCTGAGAGGTGCAGAGAGTTGCTGTATCAGGTGATCAGCCTCTCTGAAAAGCTCCTAAAAGGCTTTTCCACCCCTGTTTTGGCTCCCTGAGTGAGGAGAGTGGGATGCGCAACAGGATCCCCCACTTTCCAGGGTGTTGGATATCCTGAGAAAAAGCCTGTGTACAATAGTGGCTGTGATGGCCGAGGCCGTGGAAGGCTGGTGCCGCTTTTTCCCTCCAGTCACAAGGCCTGCGTTTGTGCGATGGGAGCTGGAAGAGACGGGGGTTAGGGTGGAGCGGCGTGGACACCAGGGAGCCAGCTGACATACCCAAACTGTACTTAAGCCATCACACCACTCGGTTCAGCCCAGAGGCGACTCAATACAGCAATGTCCTTTATGCCTCATGGAGTCCAAACTGCCTGCAGGACCACACAGAACACATGCATGAAAATATACATTGATTAGAACTGCATGTTGGAAATTCATGGTGCATTTCGTGACTTTCTTTTCAAGCCCTTGACTTGCATGGACTTGGAGTTTTTGTCCTTTTCTGCACAGTTTCACACTGTTGTGTGGGATTCATTTTGATTCTTGTGGTTGTCGTCAACGCTTGTATATGTTGTTACCTTTTAAACTTGACTGTAAAACAATATCCTGTCGGGAAAAGAATGCCTGCATTGACCTTTACATTTCCCAAACCATACACTCTGGCTGTGTGAAAGAATGTTTGTCAGGAAACCTATCCAGTACATCTTGATCTCAGGGGTAGTGTGTTGAATAAGGAAAGTGACCTTTAAACAGAAGGTGTGGGTTCACGTCTTTGCAGGAAGCATTCACCCTTCCCTGACCTCCGACCTTCATAAGAGGAAAAACAAATGCAAAGAAAGTTGCATTGATGCCTTTTTATTAGGTGAAGTTTTGTACCCTGTAGTTTTGTTTTCACAGCCACGATGTGACTGACTGTGTTCATGGACTTTAATATCTACTGGCTCACCACCATGACCAAAGGAACAAAGGCATCCTAGATTCCTTGAAGCCGGGCATGAGATTGTATTTGAAGTGACCGGCCACCGTCATGATTCAGAGCATCTGTTTATATCATCAAGAAATGACCACAACAGGATCTCTGTTGCGATGCACAGCGCCAAAACCAAACTGCTTTGACCTGTCACTGGGCCATTAGGACCAGGCACCATGTCTGGGTTTGTCGTTGCTGCACTTTGAGGTTCCTGAGGGTTGCCTTCGAGGGCTGCAGGATCCTGTGCTGCGATCGGGTGGTTGCTTTATAAATATATCTCTCCTTGTGTAGGATGGCCAGCTCCTGCAGGGTAACACTCAGTGTTGGCCCCGTGCAGACCAAGCTTTTTCCTCTTTATGCTAAATTGGACTGGTCTTGGCTGTATTACATGTGTCACTAAGCTCCTGATGCAGAGAGGGCAGGGTGAGTATCCATCCTTACATTCTGTATGCCATACATTTCTCTGTCCACTGTGCTCCTCGCAGCAGCCCAGCCTACACGCCAGTGGCTGGTTTTGTCATGCTCTATTCTGGAGGTTGTGGTGGACTGGAGTGCAAAGCTGCGGTCATCGCTCTGGACCAGAAATGGTGGCTTGGCATGCAGGAATAGAACTAAGTTTATGTCTTTTAAATGGAGACGGAATGTAAAACTTTATATTGCACGCACTGTTGGTGGAAGATTTAAGTTATTAAAAAGTCTTCATCTTCAAGACTGCAGACTCGTGGAGGTTAAAAGCACCTCACCTGTAGTGGCTTCTCCTCCAGCAGTGAAAGTAGACATGCATATCTTTTCCTTGACGACGATGGCTTGGAATGATAGACTATTTCAGGTCTGACGTGAGCGGGGCCGTTGTTTGGTTTGGCAGGTCGGTGTCTTGCTAAGCCAAGCTAGCGTCGGGGGAGCGGTGCTGGCTATGGCCACGGTGCAGGGATGTTTTCTTCTCTGCACACTGAGCTCTGTGACTGGACAGTGTGAGGTCCTTTCACGTGGACTCGTAGCCGTTAAGCTTGGGGTCCATTGTGGCCGCTGCACGGGCAGCATGCCTCTCCTCATCCCCGCTGATTGATCAGCACACCTGTTTTTCTTTCCCCTAGAGTGGAAAAGCAAACTGGGGCTTTTGATTCCCTGTGCTTTCCAGGCCCCCGGGCACACTCATGGGGACACTCGACCCCTGCGAGTTTTATGGGGAAATGTTGGCCGGCAGAATTTGGGCCTTTTTTTTCCCTAGTTGGTGCTGTTTACGAAGGTGGTTGAACGGTATGTCAACATTCCTGAAGTTGTTGTCAGGAGAACGACGTGTATAACTGCCCCTCAGTGTATTCATGCCAGCAAAAACAGACATGTCACCATATATTCCCCCAGTTTTACACAGGACAACACCTACATTTAGCGTAATGGTTACTATGGTTCCATTTGTTGCTCATAAATCATAATTGTTAAGCTGGTAAAATTGCATCTGCACTTAAGTCTGAAGAATCATTCTGCTACACTGAGACACCATAAATCCATGTCTTGCTGACATTTTAGATTTATGTTTTAGCCATTTACGGAAATTCCTGTTGAAATATGAGTATTAGGCTGCGCTCCATCATGTTGTGTTAGAAGTCATAGTGTTATGTTATACAGTAGAGTTACTGTACCTCTGTGTGAAAGCAGAGAGTGAGACGAACCAGATGGTTTCTAATTACTGCCGTAGTGATGCCAACGGGCTCATTAACCAGCATCACCTTCATGGAGGGATTTTCACTGATGAGCTGATAAAAGTGGCTCCATGTCGAGACCTCCCAGCTCAGTGTGACAATTCTGATCGGCACGCTTTTAATTCAGCTTCTTTTGATTGTTGCTTTTTTTTTTTGATGCGTATGAAAATCCAGGCGACCATAAATTAAAAGCAACATGAAGTCCAGCGATTTTTCAGTCGACCATAATGAACTCCAGATGTCTAATGGGCTTGATATGCTGCTCCAGTTTGGAGCCTTGTGGGGAATTTAATAGGGCTGAAAAATGTGTTGCTTGTAGCACCCTCGGTGGATAAATAAACGTTTCATTCCTCATTGTGTCTCTGACTTTTGGTGGCAGTGTGGGTGAGTGCCTCCCTCAGACCACCTACACAATGATCACATGAAACGGCTTTAGCTTGTCTTGGGAGTCTCTGAGTATTTACTGTGCCTTTACAGTTCACGATTGGGTCTGTCCACTTTTATCGTGTGCCGAGCTTCAGGAATCACAATTTTAGCTGGAGCCGCTTTTGCCAAATATTTCCTCTGGCATCCACTTGTGCACTCTTTAATGCATCATCAGTGTGTCCTTTTGCACTGATATTGAGTTGAGATTAAAAATGGAACCTTGGAAAACTAAACGGAGCTGTGTTTCAGCTGACGGTGGTGACAGTGCAGAGTGGATTACTGTTCACACTGTCATCCTTTTGTCTTCATCTCTCTGCTGTTCGTTCAGCCTCTAATCTTCTACATATGGTTTATATCAGGGGACGTCTGATGGTGTGTGGCCGCGATGAACGAATGGAGAGAGGGTGCTGGCATCACAAAGATCTGTCACTATATTCCATGTTATTGAATGCTACACAGTGTAAGTCTGGGCCAAGGGTTTTATGTAGAAAGAGAGGATTGAGCTTGAGCTTCATTCCATGTTCTGCAGCAATGACTGGATACTGTTGGGTATATGAAGAGTTATACATCCCTATTTTGAGAAAAGGTAAACCAAGCATGCCCTAAGGAAAACTCCTATATACAGCTTGTTTATATTAAAAGTTGGACTTGAAAATACGTATGAGCACTTGTCTGTCTGCATCCATATAATTTTTCCGATCACCCGCAGACTTTCCATAAAGCAGCCGCTGCAGGATATGAAGCAGTAAAAAAAGGTCAAGAATGTTAATGACCTGGATTTTGATATAAAACCATGTCCTGTGTTCAGCCCTGCATTGTGCTTTATTTGTTGGAGAATGTGAACACAGCAATGCACCGCTGCTCAGACATAATTACAAGGCAGAGTCCATCAGTGACAGTGGTTAACGAGTAGGTTACCGTCAGCCTCAGGTCTTTGCTCGGGACCTCCACCAACGCACACCGCTGGATAGGAAACACTGTACATAGCTCTGATTATTACCCAGCCCAGGATGTCTGCTGTCCCCCTCCTCATTGTAGTGCAGCAGTCATGTCTGTGGTGGAGACAGTGAATGAGCACTTTCTTACAGCAGCACAGAGCTTCCCAAAATAAAAGCTCCCCTAGGCATCGCTCCTGTGCGCTGCTGGCCCATGCCCTGTAATTGAAGCTGCAGGGTGGTAATGATGATGATGATGCAGAGCGGCTTGCTTGGAGCCAGACTGAAGGCTCCTCCACTGGCACTGTCCCCACCGTCTCCCATGGGTCCTGATCTGAAACAGCTGTCCTCACTTCAGTTCACCATTTCCTGTTTATTTGTGTCTTGAATTGGCCAATCATCGACCGGAGGCTTGTTTTCAATTCGGAGCGATTCTCGAGCATTTTTGACAGTTTATCTGCCATTTTTTTCCCTCCAGCACTGTGGCTTTTCTTGAATGTGAGCCAGCCACACTTGCTCACTCATTCACTTCAATCGCATCATGACATTTAAGTTCAGTCGTCCAAAAATGCGTACTCACTAATCACTAATAGTTTTAGATCAATAAATTAGTGATGGACTGACATAAGATGTACAAATTGCAAATTAATATGGTTTGAGACAAACTTTATTTTCTGTTTTGAGAAACGTGTCTTGCTTTGACTTGTGCGTTCAGAACAGGGCGAGCACACAGTTCGTGTCTGGATCTCAGTGTGTTGAAATCAAGCTGAATCCCATTAATGTCACATTTCGCTGACGCACAAGGGTGTACCCTTTCTCTCTCTGTACCCATGGTGAGATGGGATCCAGCCCACTGGCCCCTGACGGGGATAAAGCGGGCAGAGAAAATGGATGGGTGGATGGATGATTC
Source organism: Centropyge bicolor (assembly GCA_037975185.1). Lineage (NCBI taxonomy): Eukaryota > Metazoa > Chordata > Actinopteri > Pomacanthidae > Centropyge > Centropyge bicolor. Next base: position 218,691 of record JBBMOC010000013.1, on the reverse strand, counting down.
AAATAAACGCGAGCATCAACACAACCTTCCTCAGCTCGTCTGCCATCTTTGCTGCAGATGTCTTGCCACTTCAGAGGGACTCATCCTGCAGACAGTTAGAGATTTCAACAAAAAGCCCCTGAAAAGTTGGTTTCACATTTTCAGTATTTCTCTGTAATATCAAATATACATCATTAAATAAACAATAATCAAAGTTAATATTTGGGGGAAAACATCTGTAGGTGTTATTTTTAAGGGTTTAACACCCAAAAGCTCAATTAATCTGATTCATCAAGATTGTGTTGTATTGATTTGATGTTGCTCTGCTTTGATTGGTGCACAGAAATAGGTAACCTCACTGAACTCCCCCACAGTGAAAAAAGCACTGGCAAGAACACAAATTGAGAAATCTGTTACAGACCTGATTCAGGATTTGCAACAAATGAAAGAGGCCACACACTAATGAAAGTTGAAAAGATATTTATTCAATTATTAAACAAGTCATAATGAAATATGGGAATGTTGGCATCGATGGTGTAAAGCATGTATGGATGATCGAAGGAAAATAACAGCAAAGCGAAAGTGACGACTATGTGGAAGACATCCTTTCTGTCCAACAACAAAGAGGAAACTCTGTGGATAGCAGCCCTTTTATATCATTTGGCCGATCCCTCTCCAGGTGCAACCAACCTACTCTGACCTCTGAGCACTGGCACTGCTGGAAGATGGACAACTGGAGAAAACTGGAGAGAGTTAGAAAGGAGACAGAGTTGGAGAGAAGCCGCCACATCTCTCATGTGAAATATTCAAAACTGTTCTGTGCCATGTGTTCATGTGGGACAAGCAGCTGACTGAGAAAATAGGTTTTTCCGGCCCTTGAAAAAGTGAGGTTTGTGTTTTAGTGTTTGAACGTACTCATGCGTGAACACACACATTTCCACAAGTGGAAGACTCTTAGGCTAGATATGTTATTGTATATGCGGCTCGTGACTGGCCGTAATGATCCCGGGTATGTTGACTACGAGCTCCTGATTACAGTTGAGTGCAGCTTTAATCAGAGTTTCCTCCTCTCACCAGCCGCAGGAACCAGGAAGAATTGGCTGATTTTCTCCAGTGGTCTCTCCCATCTCTGAACCGTGCTCTCATCCAACATGAAATAATAGGCTTTCCTCAGCCGGCCTGTGCCCCTCCCTGGGTTTGTTGGTGCATGAGACATGGGGGCAACGTTGGGGCTGCCTTGGTGAGGTTTACCCAATGCATTGTAGCTCTGAGATCAGCCGTGTGTAATGGCGTGATGGCTCACAATGGAGCAGTGAGGATTTTAGAAGGATGTTTTTGGGAGCCCAGTTTAAGGCCCTTGCCAGCCGTGCCATGGTTACTGCTATAAAAGGTTGGCATTGGGAGCTGGAGAATGGATGACTGCGATGGGAGAACTGCTTTGGCGGCGCAGGCAAAGTTTTTTTGAACTTTCTAAGGTCAAGCTCAATCACAGCTGCATACTCGCTGTCACAGAGGAGCGCTTGTTTTTTTTTTTCTTCCTCTCTCTCACTCTTCCTTTTGTTTTTCTTTACTTCATTGCATTCCTCTTGAGTCTCATAGATCAGAGCTGTGATTTTTATCCGTAATTCTTCTGCCATTGGAAAACATGAAGATCTACGTTCAGTAGCCAGACGCTTATATAACATAGGATTGGTTTGCATTAGTGTGGATTCATATGCACATACTGTGTGGCTTCACTAGGCCTTCCTGAAAGAATCCCAAAAGCATGTATGTCTATCAAGTACATGCCCTTCAGATTGCTTCACAGCAGGAGACGACTTGGACGTCTCTATTCTTGTGCTCTGATGATATGGAATATGTGATCTTATGAGCCTGCAGTTATTATGCCGGGTTTATCCTGGGAGGAATCATAGGGAGACGTCCCGATGATCGTTTCTGGTAATGGCTTCCTGGCACGCACTACTAATCTGCCCACTCGCTAAGGAAAAAAGAAAATTGGACTCGATTGAGAACAGAGACATTGTTCAAAGAGTTGCTGAATTGGAAGCGGGTGCTGGCATTGGACGCACACATCTTTTGACTCCATTGGTGCCACTGTGTCAGTCAGTGTTGAGCTCCGGCATCAGGTCCAGCCTGAGTCTCAGACCGGTTCAGAGAGGCGGGTGGAGACGTTGGGTGGAGCTTGTGTGATGCCGATGCCAGCTGGTAACGGCTGAAGGAGAAAAACGCGGTGAGCTTTATTGTGAAAGCTGTGCTCTGGAGTTGTCTGAGGGCTGTTTGAGTCGCTGTCTAAGTTTTCCTGGACCGTGCACAGCCCTGAAATAAAGTAATAGCTTTGTTTCCCCGGCAAACTGGAAATTGTGAAACTGTTTGACTGTTTGACTGTTTGACTGTTTTTAATCAAGTCATTTTGTTAGTTTGTGTAATGCAGCAGTGCATGAGTTTGCTTTCTGTTATCAGGTAGAGCTCAGTAAAGCAGGTGGACGAGGTTAGATGCCAGACAGTGTTAAGGACAATTAGTTTGTAGGGATTCCTGACAGTTAAAGTGTCTGGCTTGAGTTATGTGCTGTGCAGACTTGGTCCAGGTGTGCTGAGTGTTTAGTGTGAGCACGTTCCTGAGGTCAGTTTCACCCGGTAGCTCTCTATGACGTAATTAAAGCTGAATAAGTCAACCTTTGCCCATAATGTTATAACTGTGTGCTGGTTTCTGCTAAGTACAGCTGCAATAAAAAAAATGGCATTGGCACATCAGCTGAGAGTTTATGAGCTTCTTGTGTACAGTAGGTATGTAGTGCCCTCTTCTGTTTACATCCCTCAACTGAGGCTGAGCTCACAGCTTTCCTCCTGAATAACACTATTGTTTGTACAGTAAGTGTTGGGTTTGGTGAATGAGGTTCTCGCCGCTTGGAATTTCCTCTCATTTCATGACGAGGGACACTGTTTATATGTCCCATGAATAATTATAAGACTGACACTGCATCTGGAACCCACTAAAGAACATGCTCTGCTCTCGTTCCCATCAGACCAGCGCTGGAGTCGGTGCCAAACATCTGTTGCCACACAATCTATCATCTATCAGCTGAGGGGCCGAAGTACAGCTCTGATATAAAATGTAATCAAGATGAAAAATGTTGATGCGGGTTGCCGTGATTATCGAGAGCCATCGGCAGGAATGTTGGGCGTAACTCACGCAATAGAAACTCTGAGAGCACATGGCACCAAATGCAATCAAACTATGACGATGTGTGTTGTTTATTTTGCTCTCGAAACTGAAGAACTTCGTTAGGTTTCATTCAGATGCGATGATGATGATGAAGTTAGAGAGAGCGATCTCCAGTGTTCTGTCCGCGGTGTTTCTCCATGTGGATCTCATTTAAGCTACTGATAAATCTCTCCTGTTTTGATCTTGACTGGATATATCCTACATGATGGCGTGTCAGACTTTGTTTTATTCCAGGCTGTCGTACAGTTCAGCCTCCTCCTGATTTAGAGCTTCCTAGAACAAGGACGCTGCATTTGTTCAGTGCCAATACGTGCTTGGTGGAGCGGTTACTCAGAAACACTGCTGGTGAATTCCTGCCTCTGCCCTGAACATAGCTCTTTTTGTGACTCTTTGACAGTTGCATTGCATCATGGTCTAAGCACTTGCACACAATAGATTCCCCAAACTCTGAACTGCAAACTTGGTTTCAGCTGCTGCAGGATGTTTGACTTTCATGCTTACTCACTCTCGCTTTGTCGTCCGCTTCCTCCACAGGAGTTCTCCCCTTCAGACTTCAGAAATAACTCAGTGTCCAGCAGAACCCCGACGCCACCTGGACGCTACTCACCTCACAGCCCCATTGACCGGGACATACCCATGTCCCCTCGTCGCAGGTAAAGACCACTCGTATACAACCTTTTAAAACACTGTAGTTCACTGTATATAACCCCAACTACTATCATCCACACCTCTAATCTTTGAGTTTCACCATTTATTGGAATGAAACATGAAGATGAAATGTGATCACATCTTGCAAATTTAACTAGACAATTTGTAGCTCATCCAATCCAAGTCATTGCTTGTACTGTATCCATTTGAAACTGAGCTTTATTTATACATTTCAATATGAACAGCCAGATGTTTTTACATTTCAGAACATGTGGAACTGCCAATAGATTTTTCTCCACTTTAGTTTAGTAAGCGTTTACTTACATATATCAGAGACTGGAGTGTTAAACACAGTCTAAAGTACATACAAGCAGTGTGTATAATGCACAGTCATTTAGCGCCACCTATAAGCCAGTAGAGCTCACAGCCACAGATTTTGTTCGAAGAAATTACCTGCTCCTCAAAAGCTTATAACATAAGAAAGTACCAGCTGTAAAACAACTTTTTGTAAAATCATTTACTTGAAGTCATGACAGAGGAGCCGATTCAACTGTGCAAATGTTTGAGGAGTTGGAGTTTTATTGTACCGATGTGTAATCTAAATGGTATCGACTTCCTCTGACAGTATCTAACAGCTCTGGACATTAAATGTCACCATAAGCTCCACAAACGTATGTTTCATTACAGGGATAATGTGTTTGATTACATGCGGTTGTGTCAGTGGTTATGATGGGATTTATCTGCGTGGTTATTTCTTCTTCTAATAGATTTGTAAGTATTGTTTCCTGTGTGTGGAAAGACAGTTGATCAGCTGGTGAACTCACTGCAGTGTTCCAGCCGACTCTCGGTGCTCAGAGCTGTTTGCAGCTGGACTCGACCGCTTCAAATGAATTTTCAGCCTTCAGGAAACATTATATTGTGTCCACCACCTGTGCTGCAGTTTGCTTTTTCCTGCTTCGCCCCCTCTGATGAGGTGATGCAGCTGTAATGTGACTCGTTTCACGGCATGCAGGTGCTGCCCTCCGAACATTTTTTTTGATTCACTCAGACTCACCAATGTTTTCTGTCCCAGCAGAAATGAAAATCTTCTTTGAGTCTCTCACATAATCCTTTGTGTCCACTGTCTCAGCTGGGGAGCCTGGTGCTTGTGTTTTCACAGTAGAGGATGGTTGACTTTGGCCCCAGTTCCCCCCTGAGTAACCGCGGATAGTGATATGACGCGTCAGCAACTGCACTCGTATCCAAACACCCCATATTCCCAAAAAAGTCAGATTTTGCTTCTCCCCCTGATTGGCCCCCAGTCTGGAGCCCCCAGCCTGCACAGCAAGCCTCTCCCTGCTCCTCCCCAGCCAATCACAGGCTCAGTGACACCCATTGACCCGCCCCTTCATGTCGCATGGCCAATGAGTTTGAGACCAGAGGCACACCTTTCAGTCAGACTCTTGTTTTTCTGTCTCGTCTGGTTCAGATAGAGGTGTGTGTGTTCGGCATCTGTGTGTGTTAATGTTGTCTCTCTTGCATGTTCTGAGTTGCTGCAGCAGTGTTACATACAAATACAGGGACAGTTACTGGGACGAATAGCTGAGCTCCCTTTGTTCCATCTTTCTCTCTGAGGTGAGTCTTGTCATTTTGACTTTTGTCATTTAGGATGTGTTAACTCTGCTTTTGGTGTTGTACTTTAAATAAGCCGGTTTGAGTAATGTGGTTGGAATTCAGCCTTGTGATCTTTGATATGTGTTGGCTACATGCATTTGCTATGACTAGATCTTTATCATTGTTCCTCTGTGCGGTCTGGGTCTGGAAACCAGCAACACATTCATCTTTGTCATCTGAGAATTGTTCTGTATCTACACAATGGCTGCATCAAACTACTCTGAGGCTGTCTGTTACATATTCTAACAACTTCCTTTGCAAATGAAACTCGACCTCTCGCTCAGATACACGTCGTTCCCTCTCACCCTCACTTCTGTTATTTGTTTTCCTCCCATTTGACCTGGACTTTCCATTTGTTTTGAGATTGCAATTTCAGAAGGGATGGCGAGGGAAGAGAAAAGGGGGAAATGGACTGAGGGTGGAGCTGAGCATGTGAAGAACTTGGAGGGTGTTCTTTAGAGGTCTGTTTTCAATTTGAACCATGTTCGGTGATGCAGAGGAAAAGGTCTGAGCATTTGCTTTGGTCGCATATTTGTTGTCTTGTCTGTTTGCCATCTCCTGTTTCAGCCATGTTCATTTAGTGGGAAGCCGAAAGCTGAAATCCAGGCGGGAACAATGCACATATACACAAACACACGCACACACACACAGTGAGATTTGAGATGAGATTTAGAGTTTCATATGCAACACAATGAGAGGTGAGAGGTGTGTAATTATTTCGACAGTAATCCCATTTCTAAGGTTTTGCATTTTTCCTTTTGCAAGTAAGGCTTTTCTCAAAAGGCTTTTTTCGTGCACAGTCCCCCAATTATCAGACATTGAAGCAGAACAGTGATTCTAAACATGAAACCAAACCAACCAGGGAGTTTTTTTTTCCAGCCAAACAGCTAATTCTTCCTGATCTGGCCAATTCCATCACCTGACCTCAATCCAGCTGAGCATGTGTTTCTCAGACTGGAGGCAAAAGTCCGAAACAAGAAAAGAAGATCGCAGCAGTACAGAGCTGGCAGAGCACCACTAGTGAAGATATTTGCTGATGGCTGTGGTTCATAAATACTGTAGACTACAAAGGGTTTGGCTAAATATGCAGCATGATTTTATCCCTGTTCATATCAAACTAAAGCTTTAACTTGGAATTTTGACCTCACCATCATCGTTTTATCTATGACTCAGTGCAGAGCACTGAGTTCTATGTGACAACGGGCGGGACAGTCAGTCAGGTTAAGTTGACCTACAATGGCTGACAGGTCAGCTGCAGGTGGAAGGCATCAAACCACACCTGGCCCGACGTGCGTACCTGGCCAACCAGTTCCTGCTGACAGCAAACACTCACCAGCCGCTTCCACACAAACACACTGACATCTGAACAGACTCTATGTCTTTGTGTTTGTTTTTGCTCACCACTCCATCATTCAGATTTTAAAGTGTGCGTTTCTTCAGCAGGGGTAGTGAGGGATCGGTATTCCACCACATATTTAGCGTGGAAGAAGCAGTAAACAGTAACCGCTTTTGCACCACACCAGGGGTAAAGAATTTGCTTGTAAAATCAGCCACTGTTTTTTTTCTAATTTCTTAATGACTTCACAGCTTATAATACCCAACGGTGAAGCTTCCTCTCCCTCCTGCACCCTGCTGCGCACTGAGTGTCTGGATCGCCCACAGCAGGAGCAGCTTTGTCTCGTTGATTCGTGGCAGTTTAGTAGACTTTTAATCCAAAGCACAAGGCTCATGTCTTTTTTATTTTCTATTATCTTTCTAATTGATTTACACCGTCATGGTTGTTGGCAATATTAAACCACTGTTACTTTGCATTAGAAAAGGTTCACTCATGCAATATAGCTTCCACTGTCTGCATTATGTTTTTTTGTTTTTGCCTCGAGGCTTATTTTCTCAGTCAGAAACAATACTCGTGGTAAGGGGATATGACTGGGTCCTGCTGAGCACATGCGATTGGACACTGTTTGACCTCTCGCCTGTGGTGTGCAATCTAGACTTCATGCTGGAAGGTCAAAGTCTGAAAGCCAGCTGCTGCCCCTTCCTTCATTTCCTCTGCATTTAGCTAAACCAGACTCACAAGTCTTTCGTAGACATTTTTCTACTAAAGCTCTACAGCTCAACATGATTTTAATGACATGATAACCTGTGACCTGTATTACGTTTTTCATTCCTTCCTCCCACAGCAGCTCGAGCTCTGACTTTGCCATGCAGAGGTTCGACAAGGACTCGGAGGTGTACAAGATGATCCAGGAGAATAAGGAGTCCCGCACGGCGCCTCGTCAGTCCAACACCTTTAAAATGCTGCAAGAGGTCCTGGAAGCTGATGAGAAAGGTTAGAGAAAACAGAAGCACTGCACATTTAGCATGCAGCAGTCAGTAGTGTTGCAGAAATATTAAACCTACTGTGAATTCAAAATCAGAATTGTTTTTATGTAAAATGCAATAAAGCTAAATTCTGTTGTGTTCCCTGTGTCCCCATCCGTAAGCAACAAAAACAAATTGAGCAAGTATAGAAAATGTATGGGAGCTGAACGTGTTTGCATGGATGAGTAAAAGCGTTTAGACTGCATCCTTTTTTAAAATTTAGACTGATGCATTATCACAAAAGCTCCCTTGTAGAGGTTGTTCTCATCTTGGATTCAGCTATTATGTCAAATCTAATATAATTTACCGTATCAACTCCTACAGTTATCAGCTGCCTCCGTGTTAAAAGTGCATCACGTAGAACAAGGCAGCATGTGTTACTGAACCGTAGCTTGGTCTTCCATATGGTCATCACCTGTGCAGGATGTAAAGAAAATTCCTCCTGTGTGCACTTTTTTTTATTGTTAACAGCAGATCATGGAGAACTTCTCTACTTTGATAAATGGCGGCGCAAATAAACCCAGATAATAATAACATTCTTTCATGGCGTGATGATGACCAATGTGTGGAAAGCTATTTCGTGAAACATGTCTGACGGCTGCTAAACGACTGATGATGAGTGGGGAAGCACAAACAGGCTCGACTGACAGAGGCCAGTAAAGACAAAACCTCGTGTGGACGTGATGAACAGAGAGACTCACGCCTGTCAGTTCGTCCACACGAGCAGCTGTGTTCATGTTCCTGTGTGTTTGACTGCAGAGGCGGCCCTGCGGTTCCCGGGGAAGCTCTCGCCCAACGCTCCCAAACCAACCACATCAGTAGGAGGAGTCAAGAAAACCCACATCTGTGAGAAGTGTGGCACCAGCATTGTGTAAGTGTCCTGTCACCTGCAGTTACACGTTCACTGGAATAACACAGGTGTGTGAATAATTACAACAATAATTTGCCCTGGAGTGAAAGACGTTCCGCATGTGGACTGTTATGAAGTGTGTGTGGCAGTATTATTGTTATATGGGGCTTTTAGGAATGTGAATAAACCAGTTATTAGGTTGACTGTTACATCTAATTACTGATTTTATGATGCCTAAATGAAGTGAAAACAAACCCACCAGTGGGACAGTTTTACTTAATTGTGAAGCAGATTAAACGTTTGAATTTCCTTTTTTTAAGTGATCCAGGTTGTCTTATTTAGATCTGCCTTCGTTCAAATGTTGTTACTTGTTCGAGATGAATCAGGTGAAACTGCATTGGATTGAAATGGTGGCGACACATTTGTTTATAAGAAACAAAGGTTAAAAGTCTCAGTTCTAATCAATATGACATCACATGTCAATATTCTTGCTGTGATGTCAACTCTTTCTTTACGATACAAATGAAGCTATGATCACTCCTGCAGCCCATTTGCATTGGAAATGAGAATCATTTCACCCTGTTGTCAGCTGGTTTGTCTGGTGCCTGACTGCGTCCGTCTTTCCACAGCACGCTGGCTGTGCGCATCACAGACAACCACTACCGCCACGCCGAGTGCTATACTTGCACGGATTGCGGTCTTAACCTCAGGATGAGAGGTCACTTTTGGGTCGGGGATGTGATGTACTGTGAGAAGCACGCCAAAGAGAGGCACCAAGGCCTGGGTAGTTCTCCTCAAGCCACCGTTTCGCCTCGCCAATGAGTCCGCCGCTCCACACCTGCCCCTCTCTGGACGTAGACTGCCGCTCGTCTGCCTGAAGCTTCACCTCAGCTGAACCCGTCATAGACTTTGGGATGGGGCGCGTAGGTGGACACTGGTCAACGATGCAGCACAGGATGTTCTTTTCTGATCACATTTAACCATACTTTGCAATATTATGATTCACTTTCTTGCCTTTCTTATAATTGTATGAGAACTGGGGACTGTTTCTCATATGGCCCAGCCTCCACAGTCGCTTTAGGTTATTCTTAGTTCTAATGATGCACAGCTGCCGTGGACTCAAGCCACATCTTATTGTACTAAGGCCAGATTTACATAACACCAACGCTTTAGACAAACTCAACAGGACTGGCTCTCTGACTCTCCGAGGATCTGGATAATCATTCGAATCTCCTGCTGACACAAAGGGACCAAACTCTCATCTACACTGCATGCCATTTTGGAGATGTACTGTACACAGACAGTGCTGTGGGTGTGTGTGTGGGGAGGGGGTGTGGTGTGCATGGGTGCATGCTTTTACATGCAGAAGTGTGGTGTTTTCTGCATGCCTTCTTTGCATCTGTGTGTGTGATTGTGTGAGTGCATGAGAGCGATCGAGAGAGAGAGAGAGAAGGCAATCCAAGTTGTTAACGACAGAAAGGAGTATGTGAATTTTGCGCTAGAGTCAGGCCAAAAGCCCTTGAGTTTTTCTATATTTCTTTTGTAAGCAGAGTAGAAATAATGAAAAAATACATATATACTGACTTGTTTTGCTGTTTCGTTGCTTATGAGGGACGATAGATTGATTCAATATACAAATATTTTTGATGTTTTTGTGATTGAATTGTATTCTATAATATAGACCATTTAAAATGCATAATGTATGCACAGGACATTTAGTGTGAAAAGAACTGATGATACTCCACTTGTCCAGTTACAGCAGTACTCAGATACACTATAATGTTCGCATTTCATGTGGAACTTAATAAAATGGCACAACCTGAAGCTTCTGCAGTCGTGATCACTGTGTTGGAATAATAAGTGGTTAGAGTTTAAATGTCTTTCTGCATCATTACTGTTTCATGACTTCTTCAAGTGTGTTTACCAACTTTACATGACACTTCACAGTATTGGCACCTGGTAGAGTTTAAACAAGAGGTTAAACACAGGTATGGCAAATATTTAACTCTGTAATGAAATGAATGATAACTCTTGTAACAAAGCTTTATGTAATGAAATTACAAGGCTTCATTGCTGACATTTTTTGTTGGCGTCCTAGCAGTAAAAAACACAGGTGTAACTAATTACACTAATGATTCATTCCATGGACGTGTCTCAATGATCCAGGATGCACAACAAGACGGCCCTGCAAGATCGAGTGCAGACCTTATTAATGTTATTAGTTACATCTGTGCTTTTCCTGCTATGTGTGATTTGCCAAAATGTCTGCAGTGAAAATGGCTTCTTAACAATACATGACAAAACCCCAATAAATCATTAACCTGCTGTTTTGCATCACTTATTTTCAACACTTAGTGCTGAAAATGGATATAAAACGTGACTAAATCACATTTCTCTGTTGAGGGTAAAAATATGTGTGCAAATAAATCATTGTTAATAGTGTGAGACATGTTAGATAAGAATACCTCTGCACTACTGGAGTCTGTTTTGGCAACACGGGTGTAAATGAACTGATGCCCTTTCACCACACATTTACATGAAGTAGAAGCACTGTGAGACTTGATTTATCCAGTGTGTTGCTCAGATGTGATGACATATGAATGACAGCTGGATGGAGTGAAAAATGGGGAGCGGAAAGATCTGAGAGGACAGGTTTGACAAGGAGGGTGTCACCCACATCTGACTGGGCACAGAGCTGCAACACGTTGGCAGAGTTCAAACTGGGATTGAAGCTGAAGGTAACAAACACAAGTTCTGTCAGCAGGACCGAACCAGCACTTACAAGCTTTTCACGGCCTTCAGCTTGAATCAAGCTGAGCAAAGCTCATTTTAAATAGTATTCGTATAATTCACTGTGTCGCCCACAAGATGGCAGCATTACTACAGTTTCCAAAGTGCTTCTGGACTTTGTAAAAATGAAAAATTCTGCAAAAAATGAGGGAAGGAAAAGAACTATCACTACGACAACATTACTAGGATTACAAAATATATCTAAACATTTACATGCATCTTCACAAATACAATAACTGTTTATATACAAAGCACATTTAATATGGAGAAATGTGATTGTAGAAATTAGGATTGATTTATATAAACATGTGGCTAAAACTATACATTTATTCATGTATGCATAAATATATTACACATGTCTTTCCCTTTCTTTAATGTGGATTACAAAATATTACACATGTGGTCTTTATATATAAACACCGACATATACAAATATAGCACGAGGCATTAGGTTTACCACAACTGCTGTGATGTCTGCTGCTAATATTAATTTTTATTGATGGACAGAGGTATTTAGTGCTGCAAAATATGACAGCACATTGTGATTTGATAACCCCATAAATTGCTGAAGCAGTAGGTTTAATGTCCCCATAAAATCTTAATTGAAACCATTCATCCAGGAAATGCTGATGACGGTTAGACTGACAGGGTGGCTAGGAGAGGCCGGGCCCTCTGCGTCCTGCTCCTCATGCCACTAGGTGTCATGGCCTCCTCATGAAAGAGAAGGAAGGCCTTGCAGAGGGGCTGATGGTTGCTTCCCAGCTGGTTATTTTCTTTTGTTTATCCTTTGGCAGAAACACTGGCCCGAGCTATGCCTCCGTCTCAGCAGTCCCTTGGTCTGGTTCACATCTCTGATTGCTCTGAAAACCTCATTGTTTTTAGATATTTCTGCCCTAACGTGTGATTTGGAGGACAACAGGAACATGCCCGAGAGGAATCATCAAACAGCCATCTCACGCACCGTCTGTCCAACATCCCAAAAGCTTGCGTAACTTCCACCAAAAATCTCCCATAAGACATTATCTCAGTTCTGCTTTTTGTGCCTCCAAGCTTCTCTGCCTTCCACCTTTCCTTCCCGACGTTCTCCCCTTTCTCAATACCCCACCTGGAATGGAGTCCAGATGTGGAACTGGGAGAAGGAGAGATTGCTTGCTTAGCTATAAGGAGGCGAGGGGGGCTGCGCGGTGCATGGAGAGAAAATGTTGGAACGACATTAAAGTTTGTCTGGATGCCATTAAGTACAATTTGATGTAATGTGCAGTTTGGGATGTGACATTTTAAATGGAAACTGTGCTTTCCAGATGAGAGAGATTTGGGCCTTGTGGAGTTGGAGGGGGGTGTTGTACTTGAAGCCTTATTTAACAGCTTGGATAAACAGCCCTCTGTTTCGTTGCTGAGTCGGCGCCCATCCACTCCTCGGGCTCTCTTTCAATAATCACGCTGGCTTTCTGAGCCCGCTCCAGTGTACAGTATCATATACAGGAATAACAAACCCGGGGTCCACTGTGTGGGTCAGAGCACACTGCACCATTATACTAGCACGATTGAGGTGCCTGCAGTTTGGATATGTCAGTGAATACATGTCAAGCCCAATTGCATAAAGTCCCTTTTCAAGAGCCCTCCTGGTTCACCTTCTCATATTTTGACATGCTCTCCAGATTTGATTGGCTGCAGTCTCCGTCCACCCGGGCCTCTCGTATATCAAAAAGTATTTTTAAAACAGAAATCTGTGGAGTCCTGTATTTTAGGAACTTTTCCATACACGCAGGAAGAAAGTGAAAAAGAGACTTTGAGGAAGTTTATGATCTGCTGTATTTTTTGGATTGTGTCTGAATTCAGGGGGAAAATGTCAGAATAAAAAAAACATTATTCTTTCAACAAGAGATTTTAGTTTTTTGAAACATATCTTTAAAGCTAAGCATTGGATTTGTCCATGTATCAACATGCAGTAGATCTGTTAGACCTCATACATATAATAGTTACTCTGACAGAAAACAACATATGGCCAGTCTTTGCAAAGATCAACACTCTCACTCTCAGTGGACTTTGATTTGAGCTTCAGTACTTGATCATGTTCAGCAGATTAATTGTCAGAACCACATCCAGAGTCAAGGTCACCATCTCCTCCATCACAACAGATACACTTACATTAAAGAGCCTATCCATTGCAACGGTCACAAAAATCATCTGGATTAGAAAAATATGGCACTAACTCATGTCACAATTTTACCATCTCCAACCTGACATCTCAGTCTTATTATTATAAGTTATTATTATTATTAATATTATTCTCTAGCTCAAATTGTTCTACTCCCCCATAACTCTCTCTGCAGCAACACTATAGACTTTACTGAAGTGCAGCCTATCTATAAACGTCTTGACTTCCTCTCCTTCCCACTGATTGAATGAAAAGCCTTTGATCTGCTGAAACACACAATACTCCAGAGACCTTCAGCATCCATTCATAACTTCAATTTTCTCTCCTAATGCAGGCGCACATTGAAATCAAGACCTTCCTGTCTTCAACAAGCTGAATGGAAACAGCCATTTCAATCAAAAAGCTTCAAAACATGAACAACATATGACACCAAACTCATTAATCTGCAATGAACATCATCAACCTCATTACTGTTATCTTCTTATTTACACCATCTTGTTTCCCCTTTATGACACTAGGAATTGGATGTTGCTTATTATTGTTTAAACAATATGTCACCCTCAAGGTGATGGATCAAAAACTTACTGTCAGAAATACAATACATAAAGCAAACAAAGCAGTTAAACTTTTTCAGGTTGCTCATGATTCCTCATCAGTTTAATGTAAATTAAACTCAAAATAAAAGATTCTAAGTATTCTTCTTCTTATTATTCTTATTCTTATTCTTATTCTTCTTCTTATTATTATTATTGTATGCATGCATTAGTTGATTGATTGATGCATTATTCAGAAAGAAAATTTTAACTTTGAGGCTTGAATGGTGGCTGCAAAAAAAAACTTTATTATTATCATTAGTTTTTGTATCAAATCATTTAGACCAACTGCATTAAATTAGATAAAACAGCCTCCTGGACTGTGTCATGATGACATGACACACCTTGTGTGAATGGGCTCAGGTGGGCTTCACCCTGGTCACATGTGAACCCTCCTCAGTCTCAGTCTGGACTGGATGCGCTAGGACCGCGGGGACCAGCGCGCAGACGCAGAGCGAACGGGCGCACTTGGGCTAGAAACTGAGTTTGAGTGTGACAGAGGCAAGCAGGCAAAAACCGCTAGAGTCTGGGAATTACAACAGGAGCCCACCAAGACCAGCTCGCTTCTTGTCCTAAATAACTTCCCCCCCTCCAGTTTGGATGCATTCGGAGCTGATGGGAGTCTTTGGAGAGCTTTGAAGACGTCCTGGAGCGCACGGAGGGAAACTTTTGCGCGCAACGAAACAGCTGACAAAAGTTTGAGAAAATACTTTTTTTTCCTTTGACTTCTTCACGCAGATGACAGTGTGGCTCTGGCTCTGACTGCTGGGGAACCCCATCAACGCCTGGATTAACTTTGAAAGAGGAGATAAGTTTGCTCCCAAAGAATCCAAAAAGACTCCAATGTGTCCAAAAGTGATGCAAGGTAATTAAAGGTTTTTTAAGAGAGAAATCTGCGCCTGTGTGAAGGTGTTGAAGACTTTTGGATGGACTCATACATCCCTGCACTTTATTAACCCTTTGGACCAGAGGGGTTCGTGCGCCCTGGCTCGTGCCATGACATAACGGGACTTGGAAACTTAGTATTTCTGGAATGACCGGATGATTCATTGTTGAGCTCCAGCTTGACCATTCATTTAAGAGCTGCACATCAGTCCCAGCCCTCCTCAGGCCCTCTGCGAGCTCCATGGTGGAGACATGGGATGACTGGAGGCGGGGGTGCAGCTGAGGTGAGATCCGGCCGAAGGACAATGTCTGCGCCCGGCGTTGGCATCTCTCTGCCGCCGGGGCGTCTGGTGCTGATGCTGCTCCTGCTGTGCGCCTCCGAGCCCCGGCTCTCCCAGGCCTGTCCCGGGCTGCTCGCCTCCACCAGCGGCTGCAGCTGCACGGACGAGCGGCCTAAAGCGCACGGGGTCCAGGCTGCGGGGAGGAGGGTGAGCTGCAGCAAGGAGGAGCTGACTGAGGCTCCAGATGGCAGCCTGCTGCCCAACAGGACCGTCACCCTGTGAGTTTGTCACAAGTTCACCTCTCATATAGCAATACATTATGGTCATCATGATGTGACCTTCCATCATCAGTGTTCTTATAACAACCCAAATACATTTTAAAAGTCATGCTCCTTTTCCAGCTGGCACAACTCCCCCCACACTTACAGTAAATGTGACTTATAAGTGGCTGAAGATGCACAGTGTTTCCATCATAGAATTTAACAGGCTGTTAAGTTTTGATGGTGAGGGTGCAGTGCTCTGATCAGGTCCACACGCCCATGACTCTGAACCCATGACCTTATGTTTAACTGTATTGAGGACTGGCTGCAGTAATAAGGCTCATTAGGTCAGAAGTTTACATCTTGATCTGGTTTAACTCTGCCGAGGCCAGAGCGTCGCCTCTCTGTGAAGCATTAGGAAGCAGGACTGCAGCCGTCGTCCGGCCTCTTTGACACAAGTCTGTCACTTTAATTTTGACTCTGATCTAGTTCAGCTTTCTCCCTCCTCCACCACCCTGCAGCACACAGTCCAGTTGACTTGGCCTTGCAAAACTAGAATAAACAGAAATACATTTTTTAAAATATATTATATCAGAAAACACCAAAAGCCTTTGGTGAGAACGGGGCAGAAATCATTCAGGGTTTAGTTTGATATTTTTTAATTATGAAGAAGTTATTCATTGGGTCTGTTTGGACAAAACTTGAAAGGGCCACATCATGGGCCAAAACACACTATCTCTCATGATGGATGGACTACCAATCTGTCAGTGACACATTTTTTGGGTGGTGTTTCTGTTGGGTTGTAAAGCAGCACTTTCTTCACAGCTGCTCAGACTTTCTGAAGACACATCGGTTCCCACAATATGTTACTGTCTGTGGACTCTGACCCAGTGGGAGAAATGCTCAATGCACATGGTCACGGTAAAAAAAACAAAAAACATGTTCAACTGCCCCACTGCAGCGAGCATATGAGGTATGTAGGGGGATTTATGCCCCAGGAGAGCTAAAGCTAGTCAGCAGTCCATTTATAGGCTCTTGTGTTTCTTGCTTAATAAAGGCAGAATAAACATCTGGGGAACACATTGCTGGAAACCAGAGGAAAAAAAGAGGCTTGGGTGGCAGTGGTTGAGGTGATTGAAGATAATCTTCCATCCCAGCGTCTACTAATTTTGGGCGAGTTGTTTTTGTACAGATGTCTAGCATTCTGTGACACTTTTATGAGACTGTGCACGAGGAGCAAAACTATTCTGCCCGTAATCCGACGATTTACCTTTACCTTTGCCGAGAACTGTCTGGAAAGTTCATTTTCCTAATGATTCGGTGAGCTCCTCGAGTTCCCCACGTTCCCATCCTTGCTCATGACATTAGCTCCAGATGTGGAATGTGAGAAGTTGTGTTGATATTCGTGTTATTCCTGACATTCCTCCGCCTGCTCACAGACTGCAGACAGTACCCCAGGTGCAGCAGGGGAGCTTTCCCCGTGCCCTGCGCCACCTCGGTCCCTCCCCACATCAGGCGGCCTGACAGCCAGCCCTCTCTCCCGGGGCAGCCTGGAGGAATGCTCTCCTCCATGCTGAGCAGGCAAAGGCTGGAGGACACCAGGCCCAGGGCTTCCGGGGCCGGCTGCTACGTGTAATGCACAACAGCTGGCCCCTGTGAACATTCCAGCTGAGGCCCCTCGGCCTCATGGGAAATCCTAACGGGGATTTGTTTATTAAAACTATTAGTTGGCTGTTTGTTGTTCCTGCCAGCCATAAAGGAGCAACCAGTCGCCCCAATATTATCACCTCCTCTACCTCCGTCAGCGTCTGAGCTGCACTTTGATTACATGACTGAGATTATGTACTGCACCATTTCTATAAACTCGCACTTATCACTAGTTTAATGATGCATCACATTATTCTCAGCCGTCCGCCATGAGCTCCGGTCTCCTGTCCCACTTTCCCTCTTTTTTCTTTATCTCCAGCTCCCCATTCCTCTTCCCTTCCCACCCCCTCTATCATGAGTTCATCCACACGCAGTAACTCTCAACCTAAATATTTAGTCGTCTTGGTAGGAAACTGCCATGTCCAAACTCCTTCCAGATGTGAGCCTGCGCAGGCTTGTGTTTAGGCCTAATTATGCACGGCTGCAGAGAAGCTGGATCACTGGGAGAGGAAGAGGAGCGGAAGGCTAGAGAGGGGAAAATAGATAAGAGCGTGACAACAGAGCGGGGCCGTCGTTGAGGGTGAAAGTGGGAATAAAATACAGAAGTTGAAAAGAGGCTGAAGCGAAGGAGAGGGTTGAAGATGAGGAGTTGAAGAAGTGGGAAGAGGGAACCAAGAGGGGAACAAAGAAAGACAGCAGACGAGGGAAAGGATGGAGGAGGGAGAGGAGAAGCTTGGCAGGCGGTTCAGAGGGATGTGCCCCTGGAGACTGAAAACTCCCCAGCCCCTGACTAACAGATCTTCGACACTGGGGTGAGAGGGAGGAGGAGGAGGAGGAGGAGGAGGAGACAGGGCTCCTCGGTGCAGCAGCATAGCTTCATTGCTCCTTGTCTCTGTTATTATCAGTGTGTGAAAGAGGAACGACTAGTAATGACTAGTAATGAGTAATGACTCCGTTCTCAGCTTCATGTTGCGGCAGCTGTGTTTTTGTTTTAACGTTTTAATGGATACCAGACAAATGAAGAGAACGTACAGTGGCAGTCTATGTGTGAACGTGTTTTCACCCAAATCAGACCGAACTCATCTCTCGGCCTGTTTCGCTGTCACCGGTGACTGATGGCTCTGGCTTAGTGGGTACCAGCCTGAATGAGCGGGCACAGATGCTCGAGGTGGGGGGTCAGCGCGCCCGTCCTTGGCCCAATGCCCCCTTACTCAAGACAGCTGCAGTGCAAGACAGTTGCTCCTTGCACGGCTGCACTTGAGCCCAGTATGTCAGTGTTGCTGGCTGGTAGTCAGAGGTTTGAGATAAAAATATTCCAACTAGGGCCGTAATATTTTTATCAGGCAGGGTCCCCGTCGTAAATGAACAGTTGGGAAAGTTTATTCTGGGGCGGCTGTTGCTGCACAATGGCCAGCTTTTTTTTAGCTACTAAATGTTTTAGGTTGCTCTTTAAAGCAACACTTAATAGCATCATTGTTAACCCTGTCGCATTTCTACCTGCACATTGAAATAGCTGCAGTGACTTCTACTGAATACTTACACCACAATTCAACAACTCAGCAGTGCAGCATTGCTTTTCTGCACATGCACAATCATTTACTGTTAATGACCTTATTAAGGCGCATTTAGGTAATTTAATTAAAACAATAGTTTTATATTTGGGAAAACATTTTAACGCTTCCATTTTTGTAAACAAATGAGATATAACATCATTTTGGTACCTTCAGACAATGCCAGGCTAGCAGTTTCCCCCTGTTTCCAGTCTTTGTGCTAAGCTAAGTTAACCTGGCTGAAAGCTTTGCATTTACCAGATGGATCTTCTCATTTTGTCATTTGGAATCCTCAAACAACAAAACAATTCCTGAGAATGCTTTTAAATCACACCAAACTCCAATGTGTATCTTACCTTGGTCTGGCCTCTGGAAAAGGTTTGGAGGCTTATTTATATCCTCCTGCAAGGATCTTTAGATCTCTGGTTTATGCATTTCACCCACATTTGTCTGGTTTGTCTCCATTCAAGTTTGGTTGCATTCAGCTGACCATTGCACAATCTGCAATCGTTTACTGCCACTCATCTCAACAGTAGCCTATCTTCGATCGGCTGCAGTGCGAGTCCCTTTAATCACCATTTTATCTTCTGAGTCACATCGTTGGCGTCTTACTTGTGGCCCCTGTGTGGATGGAAACCAAAGGTACAGCAGATGTGGCGGTGGTTCATGTTGGGTCTGTGAGTCAGTGTGTTGAGACGGGAGTATGTCGAAGCATCCTAAACAGTCGTCTTATCAGCGGGGTGAATTCCAATAGCCGAGAGAGCGCTGGACCCCAGGCATTCCTGCAGCGACAGGGTTTATTTATGTGGGGAAAGGTGTTGAGAGGAGGGGGAGCGGGCTCTCCTCCGCACATGTTAGGTGGGGCAGTGGTCAGCAATAAATCAAAAAAGCAAACAATGGACTGACACTGGATACTCGGGGCTTTATGCTCAGCTGCGGCACCTGCCCATGCCACACAAGCCCCGGGTTTTATTGTGCCCTCGCGGGTCAAGGTAACAGGACCAGAGTGGGACATCTCCGCGCACCTACTGGGTTTGGATGATGAATGTTTATTTCACTTATCACCTAGTGGTGTTTTTTGATTAAAAGGCCATGATATTTCAAAACCTGGCCAAAAACACAGCAATGTGTTGTCGCAGTAATCTCATCCCCCCAAGCGGCTTTTTGTTATTTTAGTTTTTCCTTTCACGCCGCTCGCTTCTTATCTTACTCCAAAAATGCCTGACTTTGACTTTTCTTTGCCAGCGCTAACTTCCCTCTCCCCGCGTCCGACCACAGCGGCCCCCAAAGTTCCTGCTCTGGGTCGACAACACATGGATGCAGACGTACATAATGGGTGTCTATAGTGGGAATGCCTTTGGCTTCAGTGTGTGTGTCTCAGTGTGCGTGTGTGTGTGTTTCTTTCTGTCGAGCGCTCAGCTGTGACAATCGTGCAGTCATCTACTGAGCTTCAAGAACTCACTAATGTAATCCCAGTAGTATATTACTTTTTGATTACTCTTGAGTAACTCAGAGTATTCATCAACAATAACACGTCTTTATCTTTTGACTGATTTTTTTTTAAGAGACTTGAAACATTATGAGAACAATAAAATTATAATAATGGTGATACAGCCGTAAGTATGGCTTTTAAATAAGGTCATTGAGACAAGACAAGACAGACTCTAAGACAAAGTCCTGGTCTCTTTTGAAACCGATCTGGATCTCGGTTCAACTAATGAGAGTTGAAGTCATGACGTCCAGGTCAGCATAAAAAAAAAACTTCCATCAAATTTGACCAGTGCTGCAATTAGGTACCTATGTCATTGTTACATATGTCATTTTTCCAACTTGTTAGCTGTCTTAAAATTTCCAAAATTTGTAGACATGCCTGAGTCAACAGTGACCCCTCAGCTCACTACCATCCATTCAGACATATGGAGAGAACCACAGGACATGAGAGGAGAGGAGGAGAATCTGTTCCAAGGCAGGACTGTAGACTATTTTCATTTATTACAAAAGGAAATGAGTTTTTGAATGAGATTTTATTTTTATTTCTGGAACAGAACCTGGAAGTTTTGGTTTCAATTTAACTCTCTTCAGAATATAGCTTGACATTCTGGGAAATCTGCTTCACTTTAGCCGAGAGTTAGATACAAACCAAATATGAGCAGTCAGACTGGAAGCATTGGGAATCCAGTGGTTTATGTACTTACAAAGGAGATACAACATGTTTTTATCTCTGAATGGATCCAGACTTTTTGATGCTAAACTTATCATTTACTCCTTCTTACAGATAGAAACAGCATTCTTCTCATCTAACTCTGAGGAAGACAGGGACTTTTCCCAAAATGGGAAGTTATGTGGGTGCACAGTGAGTTGAAATAGTCTAGACGGGATGAAGACATTAACTTTTAGACCATCGATAGATAGATAGATTACATTTCTCTTATCATTAAACAAAGGATCAAGTCAATCACATGCAGATTTTCAGCTTCAGTTTACCTGCTTAAAGCAACACATAAACTAATCTCTTTTCTTTTTTCTATAACCCAAAGGTACTCACTAGTTTTTCCAATCTTAGCATTTAGTTTATTAATTTAGACTGTGGGTACTTTTTCTCAATTATCTGATTATATGTAAACCAACCAGCATAAACTTAATCTTCTCCATCATCAGTCCAAACCATTGTAATGTCGAGTATGCTCTTACTATAACATAGAACCACATGATATTAAAAATCTGTCACTTCAATTCTTTCATCCATCGCTCCTTCTGTGAGCACGAGTGTGTTTACAACCTCAGTCAAATGGAGCCAATTGTGAAATAAAGCCATAAGCTTTTATTAAAATCTTTGCTGATGGACTAAACCACTGGTTAAAGATGTGTATTCCTTCAGCTGAAACCTAATCCCTCTTTGGAAAGCATGTTGGTCTACCATAGTTTTATAACATAATTCTCATGATTATTTAATAAATTCTGGTAAATGCTGGTGTCAAAGCTGGTCGATGTGCAGTGATGAAGATTGAGGCGATGTGAACACTGATTTTGATTCTCTGCAGTCACACAAAACAGAAACGCAACCTTCGCACAGATAAAGACACGGTGAGAGTTTCTGGAGCAGAAAGATTTTTGCCCACCCTTTGTAAAAGCGGTCTGATTTCCCAGCAGTCTTTGCTCAAGAGCAGAAAACAGAGGCTGGTTATGAGACAGAACAATGAGACAATGTTAGCCAGGCATACACCACATTCCACTCACTGTCTGAAAAGGCTAAATTCACTAAATTGCCTCATTAAAAGCGTAAAAACACTTTAGACAGTGATTAAACAGACTATTGTGTTCCTGCTCCGCAGCCATAAACTTTCCAATTTGGTTTGTCCTGACTTGTCTTTGACTCTAAATATTGCAATAATTTATTGCAGCTTTACACTAAGGCGGCGGCATTTCAACCAGCGTCCTCTGGCTGTTAATATTCAGAGCAGCTACTTGTTTACATCTTTAATGTTCACGGGTTGTCGAGCTTTGGTAAATTGTGTATAGATACAGGCGCAAGAAACACACCTCACGGACAGTTCTTCTTAGCAAAACACGATGAGTTATTGAATAAGACCGAGTCCAAGTGGGGGACCTTCCTCTCCAAAGTGGGTATTGTGTGTGTGTTCGTCTGTTTGCCTGTGCACACATATATGGGAAGGGCGTGCATGGCCACAGCTCTCAAAATAGGCCTCAGTCCTCCCCTCTCTAATTAGAGACATTTCAAAAACCCAGATTTTAATTTTAGACTAGTAGCTTTTGAACCACTTAGACACACACACACACACACACACACACACACACACACACACACACACACACACACATCGAGTTAAACATACACACTTTCCGTATAAATAAATCTGATAGGTCACACACTTGTGCATCTAAATCTACGCACACACACACACACACATACACAGCCACAAACCACAAAGCCTGACTCCCTGGCCCAGCCTGGTAACCCAAGCACAATGCAGTATACTCTATAATAAGTGGTTGCACATATCAAATGCAGGAGCTCACTCCCCATATCTAGCCTCAAGGCAGGAAAGTATGATAATGACGCTAAGTAATGCAAGATTCTCGACATACTATAAATCATCCAGCTCATTCATTTGTCACTTTAACATCTATGACAAGAATCCGTTCCACCCCTTAATGTGGCTTCTTCTCGCCCTCCTCTCTCCGTTTGATGACTGAATTACTCAATCAGGACTCGCAAAAATGATTTCACAAAAAAATATTTTGCATGCAATTACACGGACGCTCCTTTCCATGACAGGCGGTAAGTGGGGCTTGCACTTTGGCAGCGTTCCCTGGTGGCTGCTGCAGGCCCTGCGGTGGGTCAGGCACAATGGCCACATTCACTTCCCGACAAGCATTTGCTGCTAAAGTGCCTGTTGTGCTCGAGGGCGTTTAGCCTCTCTGTTACATTCGGTGGCGTGACTCTCTGAGGACAGGCTCAGGGTGCAAGGGGCTCCCGGGACCCTTGGCTTAGGTGACTCTCTCGAAAGGGTTAAGCTATTTGGACGGACCCAGGTGCTGAATAGTGAGCACAGACTGGAGGCCTCTTATAAAGTACTTGTTGTAACAAAGATGACACGGCCACCTCCCAGTCTGAGAGATCTCTCTGCTTGTACTTTCTTTCATTCCTCCTCCCTCAGCCTTCCTCTTCTTTGGCTCCACAAAAGTGTCCATTAGCAAAAGAGGGACTGAGAGACGAGGGTTCAACTGATGCAGGCTGACACAAATATCAACCGGCACAAATCATGCGTATGTAAACAGTCGCCATAAATGTCAGTGAATTTGATCATTTCATACCATAAAATGATTATTTTAATGTATCACGTCATGCACAGCCAGCACAGTAGCAAAAATCTATAATATACAATCCAAACATAATCAAGCGTCTGCACCATATTTATTACGCAGGGTTGGGTGACACAGACTGGCCAATATGAATTTTTTACAGTCTTATTTTTTTTCCACAGCCTGCTTACACACATTTCCTGAAATGACAATTTACTTTCCCAAAACTATAAACACAAAAAAAGCCACACTTAGTCTGGCCAAACCTCAGACATCGGAGACTAAATTAAACACTTTATTCAAAACATGTTATCTTCCATCTAAATTAAACTGCAGATGACTTCTTGCCTTTGGATGACATACAGGAGCTGCCCAATACTGAAATGCCACTGAAATAAGTGAAAAACAACGATCATGAATCAGGACACAGGCAAAAACAAACTATCAAGTCACATTTAACGAATTTCAAACAACCTGCTATGTTATTTTGTAAGAGTGAGGATTGTTAGTATTTGGTGTTTTTGGCTTATTAACGTAATATAACAGCAACAACATATGAAACTTTGTCCATCACCGAGTCATCGTCAGTGTTTCTACTGTAGTTACTCTTGTAGTAATACATGTGAGTGAATAGTAGAGTAGTGAATAATGTGTCCCGAATCAACTTGTCTTGAGTCTAGTGTATACCCCCCCCCACCCCCCACCCCCCACAAACACACACACACACCTATACACACACACCCTGTGACATGTCATGACCCAGAATTCTCAGCCACTAATGATGAAGGTCTGCACCAATTACCGCTGCAAGGGCCTCAAATCAGCAAGGGGCTGTGTGTGTGTGTAGGTGTGTGTGAATGTAAAATAAGATGACAACAAATGAAAACCACTTGATTATGATAGCAAATGTTAGATGACAATAGGAAACAGAGAATGCACAAGACGAGAAGGAAAATTAAATGTAAAGTTAAAAAAGCTGAAGTGAAGAGGTTAGTTTTCAGCATTCCATCTATATGCCTATCTATAGGTAGGTATTAAGCTCCATAGTTTTGGGCCGTAGCTGTCAGCTGTTGCTGTGAACCTCCAATAAACCAGCAGCAGATGTTCTTGAAGGCAATTATTGCTTATTATATATTAAAAAAAAGAATCAATATATTGTCCTGAGACTGAGAATACACCTGTCAATACCTGAATTACTTTCATTAATTTTGACCTAAATTGCCATAATGCAGCAATTGCTGTTCATTGCAATGCAACAATTTGGGAAATATGCTTTGTTGCTTGCTTGAGAATTATATGAGAAGATTGATTCATTTGTCCAATATACTGTACATATAAAACTACAGCTACATGAGGATTGGAAACAGCAACCCTGGTTCTGTCCAGAGGTAACAAAATCCCCCGCCGGCTTGAAAGCTCACTAATTTTGTTTTTTAACATTCGCACAAAAGCTCAAGTGCACAGTCAGTTTATGGTTTTATGATGTGTGATACTGATAATTGAGCATGGCGTTGTTCTTCTTATGTAACTGTCAGCAGAGAATAAGTGTATTTTTACCAAAATGTCAAACTATTCCTTTAACTCAAACAAAGTTTATGCTTTTATTATTAACATATCATGTAACACAGGTATGATCATATTATCCCTGACGCCATGGCTGACTCTTGAATGAGTCCATGATGTTGAACTGCAGCAGACTGTAACGTAGTTTTCTGTTACAGCTTTTGATCTATTAAACCTGACATTTGGATGAAGTGAGCAGCCTCGGAAAACCTTCTAACAGCCAAATCAAGTAATACAAGTTTTTAATCCATCTTTTGGTTCGACCACAATATTTTGTCAATCCACTACGTCTGTCCTCATTCCTCCGAGTGCCATGTGTGTGATGTGTATATAAAGAGAAATGCTGCCATGTCCACTTAGCTCTCCTCTGTGAGCTGCCGGTGTACTTGAAATGCAACTCTGGCAAAGCCGAGGCCGTCGAATGGAAAGCAAAGAGGGAAAATGCAGTTAAAAAAAAAAATGTTTTGTATAGAATGATCACGGCTAAAGAGTTAAATCGCTCACACAATGCAACGCTGTTAGTGTAAAAGTGGATTATCATATTGCTTTTAGCAGAATTAATTATCTTGAAGGAAAATTCCCTCAAGACTGAATTATTATTTTTTATTCATATGAACTTAAGCACTGCTGTGACACAGACCAGCGTGTGCATTATCAAGTCAGCACGCTAATTAAACCAGGCTTAATTCAATAATGACGCTCTGAGACTCTCATTGAAAATCACTCTCATTATCTGGCTCCCATTGGTCTCCGAATTAGGACCGTATTTATGGCACGTTACCAATCTGTTTCAAGGGTTCTTGTCTTTCACCCCGTGTGTGGTCCTCGAGGGTAAGAGACCTATCCAAAGTTAAATGATGTTTACACAGTGGCCCCGTCGGGTTGTTTTGACTCTCTTTATTACAATGAACCTGCGTCCCTCTGTCTCTGTTGGCCTCGGAGCGCTGGATCAACACTCGGGGTGCGACAGGAGGCGGAGGACAGAACTCATGTCTTCACGCTGTTTCGTCAGTGACCGACATGCAGCGGCTTCAGGTGCTTTGCTGGTGATGTTGCAGAAGTGGTCTGTATAAAACGCCACATTATTCAGAGATTGCAAAGAGTAATACATAGGTAATGAGAGCAAGCAGCTTAGCCTGCAGATGAATTCTTATTAAATATAAATCCCTCCTTAAGACCTTTCTTGTGTTGGTGGTTTTCAGCAGAGGCCTGCAGCTACACAGAGCTCACAGTCTGAGTCCAGCTCGCTTAAATATTTAGAAGGCAACAGGGGCCAGTTGGAATCAGCGCTTTTTACTCAAATGCATCTCATTCATGTCCGAGAATATCTGCCAAACCGGGAAGGAGCATTTCCTGTGTTTGCTTCCCACAAAAAAAATCACAAGTCTTGAGTGTGTGAAGAAGGGAGACAGTATGAAGGGTGCAAAGAGACTGACACCAAACCTTCAGTGGTTTTAATACTGCAAATGGGACTTCCTGTTGAGTTTGGATTTTCTCTGTGGTCAAGACAGGAGATAGAGGGATGTGCTCTCCTTCGCAGTCCCACCAGGTTGCAATGTGGAAAGATGGAAGGAGTGTTCAGCTGCTCCCTGCGTCGCTGCCGCGCACAGCAGGCCTCCCCCTGCTCCACCACAGAGACGATTCCTCAGAGACATGATTGGTTGACAATGACCCCAAAACCAAAAGCAGCTGGAGGAAACATGCTGCTTTTGACAGACAGTCCCAGTTTACAGTACACACAGGTACACACACACACACACACACACACACACACACACACACACACACAGATGAGGCCTTCCCCCAGACTTGAGGCAGTATGTTCCAGTGAGATTGCCTCCAGTCAGAAGTCAAGGGGGAGAGCGGAAGTAAATCAGTGAGCAAATACGATTTGCGACATGCTGTCATGCCCCTGTGTGGCCCTCAAAGGCTTTGTGGCTTTAGGAAGCAAATTGAGCAAACCAACAAAGTGAGTGGCACGGTGCAGGGAGGAGCCGCTGTGCTTTACTAGACAAGACTCTTTGTACGGTCTTTACTTTTTCACACAGTGTCACGCACTGAGGAAAGCCTGAGCTACCACAGAGCAACGGGACTTCCTACAGAAAGATCAAGCACATAGCAGTCATACTTCTTACTTTGTAAATAACAAATCAAAATGGCCGCAAAAAACACTGCATTTTTTACAGTGTGTTTCTGTAAATGCACACTCAAATACTTTAAAATTTGCTTTGCCAGCACTGTGTTAGTTTGGATAAATCTCAGCCAACATCTGGGTTAAAGTGATGCAGTTTTAAAAATTAATTTATAAAAAGCACTTCAGGTAAATTTCATGGTGAAAGATTCAATTTTTTCATTTTTTGAACTTTTGCAATTTCATTCCAGAATTTCTAAAGATAAAAATTCTCCCATCCTGACCCCATCACTGTAACAGATTACCAGCAGTTGTCTCCAGATTACTGAGTATTTTATAATTTTAAGTCTTTTTTTTAATGTCTCTCATAATCATAAAGAAGACAGACACCAGAATTTATTAGAAATGTGCTGCAATTAACTGAAGTCAACTAGTTATTTGGAACCAGGAAATTAACTGTAAAATAGTTTGCACAAAATTATAAACCAAAAATCTAAGATGTAGAAGTTGTTTTCTCCTTGCAGCAACCTGCACAACACAGCATCACTTCCCATAGATCTGATGCTGATGTGAAACAGGTTCAGCTTAGTCACCGTGCAACAACGCACTCAAAACACTTTTGTTTTCAACCTTGGTTACGTAACAGAATGGATTCATGTGTTCATTTTCATTTCAGACTTGTAGTCAATGAAATCACAACATGGAAAGAAGTGGTGCTTCTCTACTGTCTACTGTGGTTTTACTGACCCTGTTTAACCCCTCTACTGTGAGTACACCGCAAAAGAGAAGGTCTGCTGTCTGCGCTTCTGTTCCACTTGGCTCTTTTCATATGACCTCTGGCTTTTTGATCTTCATAAAATGAATTAGATGAAATGGGTGGATGGGATCCTGGAGTCTGACATGTGGCCCTGGTTTTTTTACGCAGATTAGATGGATTCAATTAGCCCGTCTGATTTCTAGGAGGCCTTTGTGGTCTGAAAGGGTTAAGTGAATGAGAGATACCATACATAGTCTGGACTGAGTTATCACACTGTCGTGCCGTGTACCATACAGCTTTTTGCTCTTGAAAGCAGATTAGCTCGGCCTGCCATCTGATCTGTCACTGAGGGAAGAGAAGCCACTTGTGTACAGTTAAGGCATCATTAGCAGCGCTGAGCAGACGTCAGGCCTCCGAGTAGCTCGGGCTCCTATGATTAAGAAGCTACTCATCTTCTTTGCTTGTAAAGCTCTGTTAACCTTTGTATACTCCAGTGATGAAGTGATGCACTCTCATGTGCCTCGACTGTCACCTGCCTCCGGACACCGCTCCATCTGTCTGCTGGCTGTCCAGGAAGTGCTCTCTCCGCAACCCCTGACCTCTGGAACCGGGTTCTGAATAAACAGCTAATTGGCTGGGTTTCCTGTTTAGCCTGATGGGAACGGCAACTATTTCTGTCTGTTTACAGAGTTCTGCCTCTCTCTCTTTCTCAGAGTTGTACTCTCTGTATTGTTTATGAAAGAACAATGTCCTTCACTACAGCTGTGCTCCAAACATCAGGCTTTGGGGATTATACAGTAGTGACCAGCCTCTGCAACTCCCCTGCGTTCCTGGAAATCTTTTGTTGTCTGTGGGAGGGTTTCAGTTAGCTCATTTTGTGGCCTTTGTTTATTTGTCAAAGTCAGCTTTCAAGTCCTGGTGTACAGAGTAGCAGGCTAATTGAAATATTGTGTGTTGAAATTTCTTAACTTGAGACAAATGAGGGTTGTTGTGATAGGATGCCACATGTGAATTTCATCTTTTTCCAAACATGCATGGACACCACACACAAATAAACACATCTGTACGGGCTTTGACTTTGCAAATCATATTGGAATTATGTATTTTGTTCTCATAGAAACTGCATGGCACGAGCACACTGCAGATTTAGGCACATTCAAATACAGCAAAACCAAATATGTGCCCTGTCTTCTGACTAGTAGTTTTTTTCTGCATAATAAGCTTAGTCAGAAAGGAACTATCTGTATCTAAACTGTCTGTGTTGAATTAAATGGCTTGCTTCTTTGCCAGATGTGACTTTCTCCTCTCCTATCTGTATTGAATTATTCAGGCAGTTCCGGATATTCTGTAGCTTTCATCTCGGGCCTGCATCCAGTTATAGGAGTGATACTGCGCCCAAAGTCAAGGGAGAGACCTTAAGATTCAGGAGTCATAGGTTCAAATACAGGCTACGCCACAAGAGGACTGAGTCTGCTCTCGTCTAACATCCACCCTAAAAACGTCTTGACTTAATAATTGTGATTTATCTCAACGATTACATGTGGATTTGTGAACATGACATGTTTTTTTTTCTCCCCAAAGCTAGAAATAAAGCTCTGATCTGGGGTGACGTCAATTTCCGAGGCTCCAACTTGAAATGAATGAGGATTTTGTCATAGTAATTCTACTGATATAGCACATTTTCAGAGCAAACCTCACCTAAAATAAAGACAATTTTGGTTTAAATGCTAAGTAAAACAGACAGCGAGGCCTCGGTTTCAGTATTATAGTCATTATCAGTGGAGCAGCTCTCGTCTCTTGATTACAGCTCAGTTTAAAAATATATGTCTCTGGTTTTCTTTTTGGCAGATAATTATAGGAAGATATTGACTGAGGTGTCCAGGATAACTGGAGCAGAAGACCATTTAGTTTCCATGTTGGCTTTGCTTTTGTTTGCTCACTTACTGGACAACTTCTGTCCTCAAATCCTCCTGACACTGTGGCTGTCAGTAAAGTCACTGAAGTGAGTCAGGCCTGTCCCTGTACACCAAGACTGGATGATTAAATCTGGTCATTAAGTGAGTTGGAAGGTGCAGAGCTGAAGGCAGTGTTTTTATTGATGTGGCAGGAAACGGGGGGGGGGCGACTGCTGCTGCTGAATCTGTAAATCTCACAGACTGTTCGCAGTCCGCTCCCACTTTTAAAGGCGCTCACACAGCTCCACTCTCTCGATTAAGAACACACTTAATGTCGCAAACAGCCCATTAAGCACCATGTGGTAGGAGCGAAGATGATGTGAAACTGAAGGGTGTGTTAATGATGGCGGACTGTCGCCAGAGCCGGGCCCCTGCAGCACCCTGGGCTCCTACTGAGGGGACGTGGGAAGAAGTAATAACAAAAAGGATCTCGGTCTTGGGTGAATATTGCGAAAGTCAACACTGGCTTCAAGCTTAATACAGGATGCATTGGCTTTTACAATATTTAAGCAAAACCACAATCCTTTCCTTAACCATTCCCAAGTGCTTTAGTGGCTTACACTTAACAACACATAGGATGCACACTGCAAACCTCAGACTCTGGTGTCAAAGATTTGTGCCTTGGAGGCTCAACCACCTTTGCGTCACACTTCCTGAATTTGAAAACAATGTTGGTGAGCATAATCTAAGCGGCAATTATGTTTTCTGCAAAAGGTATTTGGCAAAGGAAAACAGTTTTTTACATTTCATGGGAGACTGTGTTGGGACCATGAGGGTTCAAAGACAAGGATGGATGCTATTCTCATTTTTGTCAACATGTCACTAATAAAATGGTCACAACGAGTCCAGTTCAGGTAGTTGTGAAAAGGCACAGCAGAGATTGTTAAAGAGATTGTTAAACCCTAGGCTGAGAGGCAGAGTTTTGCTGCCCTCTCTGGTTGAAAGTCTCTACCCTGCTTCACCTCTGACCACACCCAGCCAGGTGAGCTGTTGCACCTGTGCAGTAAGTATTAGTGCTAAGCTAAGCTAAGCACCTGCTGGCTGTAGCTTCATGTTTAGACGCGAGAGTCGTATCAAGCTTCTCATTTAACGCACAGCAAAAGCGTATTTTCTAAAAAGTCCTCCTAAAAAACTTATATCCAAAGTGGCTTTGTCCCTCAGAGCAAAGTGATTACTCAAGTATCCACTTCCCGTGATCCCCTGTCAGACAAAGCAATCTCATCCTCTCTTCCAGTGTGTCCTGTGGCCCTCTGTCCTCTGGTCTGATAAGAGCCCCATAAGCCAAGTAATTTGCCAGTAGGGAAAGGGCTAATTAGCATGGCCTGTGCCGTCGCTCGTTTGATGTGGACAGACATCCTTTTGATGTAAAAATGTATGCAAAATGATTATCAAGAATATAGCTTCCCTCCTAATCTCTATGTCCTATTCCGTCTTTAACATTAATTGGAAACATCTTAAGTTAATGTCTCCAGTCAGGCCAATCTGCAGCAGCTGCAATGCCGAGTGGACATTTCACTTGGCTCATGCTCTGCTATGTGACCCTGAGCTTAACCTAAACTATCCCTTAACAGTGAAGCTGATGTCCAAGATGGTGATTTAGCATATTTGGGTTTTGCATCATAAAGTATTACTATTTCTAACAATACTGTGGTGTTTCTTTTTCACAGGATACTGAGCCACAACAAAATCCGAGTTCTGAGAAATGGATCCTTTTCTGGACTTTACGCTTTGGAGAGACTGTGAGTAGTTTATCTATAAATGTTTCACATCTTCATATGCCACAGTGTCATGTTTATTGTTTGCATGAAATATAGCTTATGTGTGAGCTCTTATTTTAATTTGTAGAGAAATATAGTGAGGGTATCAGTGAGATCTGAGCAGCTGTGTGCGCTTCCATCCCATCATGGGCTTCTGTCCAGCAGGGAGGATGATACACTCAGACTGGCTATCTCAGAGTTATGTTGAAAAGTTCATAATTACACTTCAGTCCTTCATTATCAGGTAAGCCCCACTCCACAGGACAAGATAAGGGAGATCTCTGGGAGGAGGTGTACGTTGGCAGCTTCGCCTGTGGTTCGCAGACAGTCTAGCCCTTCTTAGCAGCACCGTAATCCCTCTGAATGGGGTGTGAGATGAATGATAGACAGGATACATCTGGGGGAATAGAAATGATTGGCAGTCCTGGTGACAAACAGGGAAGGATTCATATTTGGAATTGGTGCCCACCAGAGCAGCTCTTTGCCTCACAGGCCTTTTTAGCACCATGATCCTCTGGTCTCTGTCAGTTTTAGACTGATATATCCATAAAATAAATTACAATCAGGATTTATTGTAATAACTTTGGTGATCTCAATAACTTCTCACCTAGTGAAATCATTTGATCGAAATTACAATTTGCCCAGTTCTTCCTTTTATGACCAGAATGGACGATGGTGAATGTGTGAACATTACAGTATTAGCATATGAGTCCAAATAAGGAAAATTGCTCAGAGGCTTAGTGACATGACTTGTTAGATCCAAACAACAGGAGATGAGACATCTTGCAACATGCAGGTTGCGAATACAGGATATGTCTTTTGTTCAACTCTGTAGTCATTAGTCTTTGTCATAGCCTACAAATCAACATATTGATTGATTGGCACACATGGAGACAAATCAGTGTTGAATTTTGAATATTTCTGCATTGAGTTAGATGATAATGATTTGGACAGAACATGACACGTAAGTGCTGAAAATAAGTCTAATATTATAATTATTCATTTACTTGTGATGAATACTGATAGAATTTAGTGTACAGATATAATTCAGGTGACTCTGTTTGAAACCGACAGATAGGAAAGAGACAGATCAGGACGACTGGTCATCGTAGCTGAGCGGCTGCAGGCGACCACTCCCTAATACTGTGATGTGAGAATTCCATCGAGTGTGTGTTTCCCACCAGAAGGTGTGTTGTTTTACAGAGCATCCAGTAAAGCTTTATAGCATCCTGGAAGCTAACAACACACATGGAGCAGCTTCAGTCTGGATACTGTAGTCTGGGTTTGGAGGGGGATGGGTCTGTTGACGGTATATTAGTTCCACATGCCACTCGCAGTTGCCACCCATGAACTAACAGGCTTCTCAAAAATGTCGAAAGAAAGAAAAATATGGTAATTTGCTGCAGTTGTTAGCTTGTTAATGCCTACCTGCTGGAGCTCACGCCAGAAGTGCCAGTCGAGAACAAAAGCCAAATTTGCTGAATTGCTGTTTTTATGTCTGGCATGTGAACTCCACGGGTGAACGGTTCAAAAGGCCCGACTTCTCAGTTCTCACCTCAACTGTCTTGCGCCAACAAAGCTGTTGACAGGAAGACGGTAAACCAAGAGCCTGTGACTAATACTACTTGGTAGAATAATTGATAGTAATGTAAGGCCAAAGCATATCTGTAGTTTAAAGCGTTTGGTGTAAAATGAGCTGATGTTGCTTGTTTTTGTAAGTGCCGACACGGTTCCCCGTAGCGCCGAAGGGTCGGTAGGTCGGGTAACCTGAGCTCACCCACCGACTGGGCCTTGTAGCTGGAGCGGTGATAAAACTAGCAGGGGGCAGCAGGGTGGAGCTTTCCTTGAGACTCATAACTGAAAGACCTGGGAGAAAGACGCAGAAGAGTCAGACACACATACACATAGTTAAAGCTCCACAGAGCGAGATGTGGGCGTCTGGTGTAAAGAGAGGACATAACGTAAATCATGCAGGCCTCATTTCACTCCTCTGCCTCAACCTCTGCTGGCTCGCTGACACACAGCAGTGGAGGTCTGCTCACTCACTCTGACGTCTTCAACCTTTAATTGGGCCCTGCACAGCTTATAATTACATCTGAGCTCATGGTAAAATTGCAGTCTGATGGGAAAAATGCCACATTGAAATTCAGCGTTGCAGCGATGGAAGGGATGAAAACAGAAGTGAGTTTACAGTGAATGTTTGGATGGATTTTGTCTCTCTTTGCTTCATGTTCATACTATGTGTTGTTTGGACTCTTCAGTCCGCCATCGCTCCTCGGGCCTTCTCATTGTTTCCAGCATGTCGTCTACATGTGCTTGTCATTTGGAGCAGTAGTGAACACTTACTCATATTATGTGGTCAGCGCTGTAATCAAAGACCAACCTACTAGGGCTGAGTAAACACACATCAGGGAATTACACTGCATCTCTTCCCCTACGTGACAAGGATAAACACAGTCTGCTCCCCGACTGCAACGCACACACTCTCACTCTCGGCCCATCTCTGTTGTGACTCCACTGTGTACTGTAACTCTGACTGTGTTTCCTAGTATGGACACTTCTTGTCCGGTCATTTCAAACAGGTCTGCTAACTCTCTCAGTGGATGCACACTCACACCCACACACTCACACCAGACATCTATTCAGACTTGAATGCAGTCTGATCTGCTGTTGTTAGCTGGAGAATACAGCTCCGGGGCAGGCCACCCTCCTCCAGGCCCAGGCCAGACACTGCAGCAATCTACACAGTTAGCCCTTTCATTGGGACAAACCTCCTCAAAGCCACTATTGCCTTCATAACCTGCCAAACCACCCAAGTGCAGAGGAGCAATTTAGCCTTGTTTGTTTTGCCCTCTTACTGGACTACTGTGTTTTTGTAGCTCTTTTAAATAGGTTTGCCATCCAACAGCTACATTTGGATCTTGGAATACCTCGTTTATTTCCAGCTTCTGAGATGAAACAGCAGCTGAATCATACCTGGCTTCTGTGGCCGTGCTCGCTATATGCAAAATAAGTCACGTCCGTTGGCACCATCGGGCCCTCGATACTGTGCTTGCGCACCTATTTGAGCGCGTCCACCTCTGCACACGCCCTTTCTGATGAGAGCTGACGCCGGCAGCCCCACTAACGAGCCGGGACCTTTATGAGTTGTGGACAGATCCCAGCAGCCTGTCCTGCGCTGATTTGAGGCGAGGTAATGAGAATAATGAGCAAAGAGGGCCGAAGCAGTCTGGCTCTTGTCCAACTGGGCCCCACTGCACCATGGGACACAGGACAGGCAGGGCACAAGGGGCCCTCATTACCAGGTCTGCTCACCCTACAGGGAGAGAGAGAGCAGGGAGCAGAGAGGGAGAGCAGAGGGCAGCCATGATGATGGATGAGGGAGCAGCAGGGCGCTCGCAGTGGACAGGTCTGAAAGGCAGGAGCGAGGCTTGTGGTTAGGACCAGTTAGGGGCTCAAGGTGTTGGCAGCATGACAGACTTTGTCAACATTAGAGTCCAAAATTATCCACACAGTGCCTGGCATGACTTTGCTTTTACTTTTGTTGCACTACACACAAGAGACTGCACAGGAAATATCGTTTAAGATTATCAAAAACTTCCTGTTGACTTATAATAACTTCATTCAAGAGCAGGCAATAAGGAGTTGCTTGTGATTCATGCTTGTCGAGCGACAAGAATTAAGGGAAGTTTGCACTGAAACCTGTGACCAATAAGTCACACAGTGCATGAGAATGTGCAGATGTTGGATATGTTTAGGAAAACGTCTACATGATAAAAAACATATACGCTGTTACCACATTACGGTTAAGAATGCTCAGGCCAATTCATTACTTTTTGACTTGATAATATCTGTTTTCGAAAAGGGGAGTTGGGCCACTCGCTCTTTGCCTGAGCTTCACTGAAACCGACCTTGAAATCGCCTCTGCCATTCTGAGCAGCTGGGGTTAGGAAGGAGTCCAACTTAAACAACTTTACCATCTGACACAGGGGAAGCGGAGCCGAGATGGCTAAAGATGGTATGGTGGCTGGAGAGAGAGAGAAAAAGAGGAAAACGGAGGGAGGGAATGAAGGAAAGCACACTCCTGCAGTTTGCCTTATATAAAGCTGAGGTTGTTTTTCTTAGTGGGAGATTAACATTATTTCCACACAGCCTAAGCAAATTACCTTAATGAGTGGGAACAAAGCAGAGGTGGGCAGCGGTATAGCATGTGGAAACACTGGAGAATGTGTGGACATGGCAAAGAAGCCTTCTGTCTAGACCGGTCTGGGTAGGACAAGGTTCAGATTGTACCAGGCCGCCGCTCCGAAGGCCAGCTGTGGAGGCTGCACATGGGAGCAGAAAAATGAACATTTGCGTTGGCGTGTTTGGCCGCACACGCCATCGAGTGGCCCCCGGTTAGGCAACGGTCACCTAATGAGAGTGCATGACATTAAGGGGTGGAGCGGGTGAGGAAGGGGTTAAGCGTGCTGGAGAGTGGAAACAGAAAGGGGGGTGCTGCTGGAGTTGATAGACTCCAGATGTGTCTTTCAGATAAACTGAAGGAACGGGGTGTGTTTGTATTGCAAGCCTAGCTCAGTCATGGCTCTGGGGGTTTATTGAAACAGCGAGCAAGCCCCCTCATAAGCCCATTACCAAATTGTACGCTTTATACGCCAGTAACTCTCTCTTGCACACTCATTCGGCAAACTTGAAATGGTTTCAATGGCTTTTTCCTCCAGAGGAACTCGAGCTTTCTCTGGACCTACTTCCCCCCACTTCCGTTTGTGTTCCTTTTCTGCTTTATTTTTGCATCTCCCCTCTCCCAGCTCGCTCTCGCTGTTCCTCTCCCTTCCCACTCTCCTCATGCTGTAGTCCACCTACTGGCTGAAAATTCAATCATGAGTCGCCCTTTTCATTAATAATTTCAATGAAAGGCGTTTGTTCCTGTTTCCTTCCCACCTATCAAGAGTGCATTGTTTCAACCCTGTGTCTATTAACTTTTTGGTAAAGATGTTCAATGAGACTTTTGGTTCTTTTTAGATTGAATGACTCAGTTTGACAGAATAAAACTGCTGTTTCATAAATATGAGTAATATCTGGAAAAAGATAAGAACAATAGCATTTCACCAACTTTTCTCGCCTCAGAAAGCTGTCACCACTGACCCTGAGAAACGTTGACTTTACATGATCATTAATCTGACAGACAAATATTATGATCTAGTGCGTGTCCCACTGAAACCATAAACCAACTTTCATTGTTTCTGACTGCTGTGCACGCTGGTAGATCTCATGAAAATTAACAGAGCTGCCAAAACAGGCATCGCCTCCCTCTCCAAAAGCCCGAACTGAAGTCAATAACAGTCTGTGGTCCCAGAGTTTTCCTTGGCAGAATAATCTCCAGCTCCTCTTGCTGCAGACTATAGAAACATATAATCAACTTGGGAAATTTTACACTTCAAATAAAAAGTGTATATTGCTATTTCTGTGCAGCCTGCACTTGGATTCACAGTTTATGTTGCCATCACTCAGGAGCAGAGTCGAGGGCCTTATTCCTTGGTGATTGTCCAATGGTAATCCAGATGACAGCAGTTTTATAAATATAATACAAATGGTCTATCTTTGTTGATTTAGCTTTGTGGTTGTGCCAAAGCAACTGGTTTTCTAGGTGAACACAGACAAAAGTTGATTAGGTATATCCAATCTGAGAGGAACCAGAAAAAAGTAAAGAAAATAATCTGGGGAAGGGGCAGCAAAGCAGGAAATTAGTAGAAAAACAAGAGCTCGGCAGATCCCGGTTTCCTGTTTTGGGGGGAAGGCAGGAGTACGTTTGGGGCCTGTGTTACAGAGCCCCCATTGTGAGCAAGTGTGTTGAGGAGTAAGGGAGGTGGGGTCTGCGGGGCCATACACAGGGCCGATTTTGCTCCGTACTGAATCCCCTAACCCACCTGCCCCTCCCTCCAGGGAAAAGCTAGCTAGTAAAAAAAGGAGAAAAAGGAAACTGTAAAAATAAACGAGCAAGGGCCTCTGCTAGACACGCCAACCAGACAGGAAATGACACGCGGCACAAAAATGGTCTCCACTGACCTCTGTCAGGAACCAAGGTGCCAGTTATCCTCGCTTGCTTTCTTTTTCCAACTTACCTTTAATCCATACATACGTATTTGCTTTTGTCTTCAGGCAGCTGCTTGTGCCGCTTTGCATCAAGAGATAAATACAATTAGAGTATAGAAATTGGCCCTTGCGTCTTTCCATTAAAAAATTCCAGGAACAGGAAATTCTTGATTCCAGTCTGGCGATAATGAGTGGCCATTCCCCGGCTTCAGTCGTTTTCCCAGCTCCCTCTGGGGCCGAGGCCTAAACAATGTCAGTGGAGCACTCCAGTCCCTGCCGCTGTGCTCCTGATAATGGAGCACTCCACGTCTGGAGCGCTTTACAGACCATGTCTTCATTATTACCCTCTCGCTGCCCTACAAGCACGTCGCTCCTCTCCAGCCTGCATGGGGCCCAGGTGCTCATCCCATATACCCACAGAGAAATGACTCTTCAGAACAGCAGAGGACCAGCCCCATTGATCAGGAGGAGTTTGCGGGGAGAAATAAAAAAAGACATTCTTAATGGCAGTCGCTGGTGTTAGGCCCAGCGGCGGCAGACAATGGCCCCTTCTGGGCTGGGAGTGAGCTTGAGTCCGTCACGGCCCAATCACACGGGCCACATGTGGCGAAGGGGATAAAGCGCTGCACTCCTGAGGTTACAAAGCATAACTCAAAGAGGAAGAGCATAGTCATAACAATAATGGTTTACCACCAATCATGCAGCTTTTTGAAGAATTACGCGCTGCTACTGAAGATAATAAAAAGTACAAGTTGCAACTCCTAACCTTTTAACTATATTTTCATGCTCAGCCGCTATGAGGCTCTGAACTTCTCGTGTCTCTGCTGTGATCCTCTTGCTTGGTGACAGCTGTTGTTATCAGTGTCAAGGCCGCTGAGCTGTGAAGCTGCTGTCAGGGAGGGCGCCGTCGGCCACAGAGGGCACGCAGACAAGTCATCACCTGAGTGTGAATCCTGCTGGAGCCGCGGTTCGTACTGTCCCGTAGGTTTGTGATTCGGTCGGAAATAAATCTGAGCGTGTGGGCGAGTGTTGAGGGGCTGCAGCAGAGATTTAGTCCGGATTATGATGGGGAGCAAGAGCTGACATTTAGGCTGCAGCAGGGATAAGCGCTTGGCTACTGCTTCAAGTCCTGTTGACTCTGGTGAGCTCCTCCACATTCCCCAGCCTGGTGATAAGAGAGTGTATCAGAAGAAGAGGACTGCTGATGCTCAAATCACACACAGCAGCGGAGCCTCTCAGGCCGGGTGTCGAGGAGGAGGACTGTAGGAAATGTCTGATGTGTGATACGTAGTTTTCTATTCCTAGTGAATAATTGGTTTTATCACAGTGTTTCACAGTTTCATCTTTAGAAAGCTTGAGGTGCTTATATACTACACACTATCAGTGCGTGACCCTGGTTCATTGGCATAAAATCTCTGCAGCTCATTTAAGGTCATGCTTGTATGCTTTATTTTACTGTAAGTCTCCAGGCAATGCAACCCAAACCAATTAAAACCAATGTCAGTTTGTTTAGATACACAAAAGTACGTTTTTCTTGCAAGTAACTCTGCACAAATTAACGAAACTATAACTTTACATTACTATATTTGTGGTATTTGTTGTCTGTATAATATATTGTGTATGTCACTATGTGCTGCAATGTCATTATGATATTTATTTTGTAAGGAAATTTTATGAAATTTAGAGCATAGCTGAGGAAATAGTTCCTGTATTCGAAGTTTAAAATTAGACATTTAAAATGGTGGTCAGGGGCCTGAGGTACAGACAAAATATAGAATACAGCTGCGTATATTTACTTTTCAAATATGCATTAAATTAATGTAATGTAAATTTCAGATTTCTATGTGGACTATACAAATTTATTCAGTCTTTTAGTCCACAATCATTGAAACTGAGATTTGCAAGCGCATATAAAGGAGGGAAGGAATAAGCAGCGTCTCTGTACAGGATAACTCCATATACAACAGATATGCTTCATAATAAGATAAGATAAGATAAGCCTTTATTCATCCCACAGTGGGGAAATTCACACCACAGTGGGGAAATTCACAATACAATACAAGAAGCACAATTTAATCCTCACTTTCTGAGACAGATGAGGTTTGATAGTTAGATTATCTAGTGACCTAATCAGCATTTGATGTCTACATGAGCTTTTGCTAAATTGTAGATTTTTAATCCCACTGCAAATGCATGTTTGAGTGCATACATGAATATCAGTGTTACACAACAAATGCATGAGTGTGAAAAGGACAGACAGGGAGGGAGAGACGGTCATCAGAGAGAGGAAATAGTGGGCAGTGCCTCGTCTTTCATCGCTGCACTAATGAGCCCCGGGACACACATACTGGAAACAGCAGTATTGTTCTCCCCTCGCCCCGGTCAACAAATCCTATACAGCTACTGACACACAGAAACACATGTACATTTAGAGCGGGACACAACACATACATTGTAAGGCCACACACACACTGGAGAGTATTCATGTTCTTCTGTCAAACACACTCTTCTCTGATTTGATGGGTGAAATTTATGTAGCACCACGCAGATTTTTTTTCACTTCTTGTAGGAGGTGGAAACGTCTCCACCTTTTTAAAAAGTCGTGAAGTTGTTGCAAAGTGTTCGGTCTGACAAGCTGGCACGCTCTCAAAGAGCTGGGCTGAGCCGTCCAAGGCTGTCTGCTTTGAGACAAACACAGACCTCAGCCTTTTGGTCCAAGGCCAGACAGCTTTTGCTCCATCATTATAACCTGTCTCCCGTCTATAATCCAGATATGAGCGAT
Source organism: Centropyge bicolor (assembly GCA_037975185.1). Taxonomy (NCBI): domain Eukaryota; kingdom Metazoa; phylum Chordata; class Actinopteri; family Pomacanthidae; genus Centropyge; species Centropyge bicolor. The sequence continues at coordinate 177,951 of JBBMOC010000013.1, read as the reverse complement.
GGCTTAGCGAGAGCATGGACCAACAGCCAAAACCCCCTCATCTCTGACTCTATCCCAGCCGTACTGCACGATCTAATTCTTTACTGGAAGCCATTTTCTGAAACAATTATCCTGTAGCTCGATCAAAATAGCTCATCTGTTGGAAAGCGGACAAGACAATGGTTAAGAGATGCCTGAGGTCGTGCACGGTGTGAGGCAGCGCGGTCGTAGAACGTCGATGACACATAATCTCTGTGGAAAAAAGGACCAGAAAGTCCCCTTAGGCCTGCCACAGTGGCATCTCGGTGAGAAGTGAAATAGACAAAAATGCAGCCACGGTGGTGATGCTTTTAAGCTCCTGTAAGGAAATCCTCCTCCGTTACTGGTCCGATGGGAGCAGGCATTTTTCATGCTGCAGGAACATGGATCACATTCCATTGCTCATCGGCCATGTCCTGTTGATAACCATCCGTCTGCTGACCCGCTTTAACCCTGCTATTCCCACCTGGCCAATAAAAAACTTCTTGGATGCAAAATCAAATGCAGGTTAGCTGATGGAGAGGGGCATCTGGCCGAATAGTTTAACACATGGGTGTGGGTACAGAATGGGAAGAGGGTGGAGGAAAGTGCAGCGGATAGCATGAAATTAGATCCTCAAAGGCATTTAAAGGAATTAATATTTATATTTTGCAATGGCCAGGTTTATCATGGGAAGAGTCATTTTGAGACAAGCAGGAAAATGACTCTTGCTAGCAGTTTTGTATTGCACTAATATTTTATTTGGTCAAGTATCTTGCGAGTGTCAAGCCCAGGTGGCTGATAGGATAAGATTTCCTATCTGTGTGCAGAAATGCTCTGCTGTGTCCCAATGGAGGAACCAGGTTGAGGAAATGTGTGTCCACTCCCCTTCATTTTAAACTTAAAAGAATAGAAGGCTGATACAGCTCGAGGGGGGGGGGGGCAACAAATCTGGCTCTGTCTGATGATAACAAAATCTGCCAGCCAGCACCTTTAAAGCTCAGTAATGAACACATCATATCTTGTATGTTTAATCCATACAAAATTCAAAGTGTAAAATACATAATTCACCATTTTACAGGGTTTTATGTGCTGGACTATAACTTGGCCCTGAGCATCGACTTACAGAAGTCTCTCAGCCAAGAAATAGTCTGGAAATAACCTGCTGTAAAACTGCAGCTGTCATCTTTACATTTCGGTTTTGTGCAGATTAAATAAACAAGATACAACATGTTAATCAGGAAGCTTTATGATGAACCAAGCTGCTGGTTCCAGCTACAACGCAGCCAGACATCTAACTCTCAGAGAGGACGAAAATAAGCAAAGTTCTCAAAATGAACTTTTCGTTTAAAGACACGTCATCATTATCCCGGCCTGCATTTTTCATTGACCTAATATTTTCTCTCTCTCCTCAGGGACCTCAAACACAACTTAATCAGCACCATCGTGCCTGGAGCCTTCCAAGGGCTGTCTGAGCTTCGGAAACTGTAAGTAGACATTAACATGATTCACATTCCACTCGGGTTCAGAGCGGCAAACATATTAACAGACGGGATGGAAATTTTGAATTCAATTGTTTGGAATGAGTCAAAGTCAAAGTCAAGCTTTATTATCCCACCAGGGGAAATTTGGTTGCAGCCAGGTAGACATAAAAACTCACAGATCTTTATTGACCTCTTTGACAGTCGAGCTCAGGCTGTTCAGATTCAAGCCAAATTCAAGTTCCCAAATCGTTTTTCTGGAGTACAGATGTTGGTATACTTTTTTAGAAATCGCATCTGCTTTTGGTTGGAGGTTTGAGTTGTTATCAAACACAAATACTAGGTTTTTCACCAGGTTTGCACCAGTTTCAGTCTCCTCAATATGTGTCAGCTTCAGGGTGGCGAGGGACTTCATAAGATCAGTGATCATGTCTTTAGTTTTAGACACATTCAAGAAAAAGACTCCTTATATGATGGCGCAAAGTTGTCAACTACTGGCCTATGATGTAGAGATTAAATTCAAAAAGAAGTTTCTCAGCAAGCAAATATGGCTGATTAGTGTTAAAAGCAGAGGAAACTTCGCTGAAGAGAAGTCTGACAGGAGTCAACAGGCACCTCGAGGTGATTATACAGGTAGCTCAGCAAGGTCAGAGTGACATCCACAACCCGTCATGTTCAAATCAAGTGAACTCTGGAGCTGCCGTCGAACAAGCTGTTTTGTAATCTTCTCAATAACCTACAGAACTGAAGATGGGAGGGCCAGAGGTCTGACATCGTTTACTTTGGGTTTTTGCATTTAGCAACAGGGACATTGATAAAATATTTCCTTGTCGCCTGTACCTTTTGATGCTGAAGATATTTCAAGAAAAGAAAGTGAAAAATACTGCTTAGCTGTTCTGCCAGATCCTAATCAGTGTGCCTCAGCAGCTTTATGAGAGTGTCAATATCAGTAGTCTTATTCTTCATCTCATCTGTTTTTAATTTGAAATCATGACTTTCAGACCTCAGATAGAACTCATTTAAACTGTCAGCCTGTTGTATATTAGAGTTAAAGCCACCAAGTCTGACTCCCCTCGTCTCTTCATCGTGGCATCCTGTCATCAGTTTAATGTCATTCTTAGGTTGTTACTTCTATATTTAGCCTCTTATCCGCATCCATAAATTTTTGCTTTCTTGATTTCAGCCTTTGTTAATTTCCCTCTCCTTCATTTCACCACTTCTATTAAAAGCAGCTTTGCTTTGACACGTAAGCCCTTTAATGCTTCAGAGACCCAGAGTTTGTCAAGATAAAGGAGTCAGGGTAGTTTTTATGATATGAGCAGCGTCGTTTGCCAACTCCACAGTAGTTGTGGAGAGAGACAGACCCACATATCCCCTCGCATCTATCTTAAGCGGATTCTGTTTTGGCAGGTCATGGCAGATGTCGTGCGTTATATTGAGCTCCTGGTGTGAGTGTGACAATAAAGGCCTCCTTCACCGAGTGTTTCTGCCAGTCCTTGTGGGGGCCCTGCAATGTCATCTCTGGTGCCCCACTCCGCCACTGTGGAAACCTCAGGGCCTCCTCACACGTCATTGGATGTGACAAGGGCGGCTGTTTGCAGCCGCTCGCTGCTCACTCATTGTGTTTTTGGACACAGAGGTCCGTGGGTCGGAGCTGGTCGTCTGTGCCGCACCGCGTGACTCCCCTATCCCTCCTCCCCCTACTTGTGTTTTCCCTGCAAGGTCTGGAGCTTCTCAAAACAAACAGGGGGGAGATAAACACATGCTCTGGACAGCTCTCTGCTGGGTAGTGTCAGAGGTGCAGCAGAGCAGATCCCTCTCTGGCTGTGGCCATACATCACACTCAGAGGTGGACGGTGGAACAGGGGCCCTGCTTTTACCATATTGGTGATAAACCTTTACTGGAGTCCCACGGAGAAGAGATAAAACAAAGTGGCAGGGACTGTGCGTTTATTTAGATGTTAAATTTTATTCTACTGGTGGAAAAGACAAGAGACAAAGAAAAGCCTTTATCACTGTTTCATGATAAATGAGACCCGGATGGAGGATCTGCACAGTTTTACTTGTATGTCAGGTATGTGGGGTTTGATCAGATATCACAAAAACAACATGGGCACTGAAAGAGTTGAGATATCAGTATCTGTGACAGAGCGACTGAGACGAGTCCTCTTGATCCAAAAATTCAACACATTCCTTTGTCTTTTCACACTTTTAGTGACCTATCCAACAACCGCATTGGCTGCCTGACTGCAGACATGTTCCAGGGATTGACCAATCTCACTAAACTGTAAGAGACCAAGAATTTAATTCCATGGAAAACTGTACTTTCCAAGTTCTGAGGGAAGATATCGAGTTAACTTCATATCTATCTTGTGTTGTGGTAGGAACCTCTCTGGCAACATCATATCAACCATGGATCCAGGAGTGTTTCAGGAGCTGCCATCCCTCAAACTAGTGTGAGTATCAGACAGTCGTCACTCCGACAAACTCTCACATCTGAACAAAAAAAGATACTAAACAAAGACGACACTTATTATTTCAGTAGATTTTTTTTTTGCAGAGGATTTGCCACTGTAGAAAAACAAGCAGTGAGGATTTATTTGACATGTATTTATTTTGATTTGGATATTTTCATCTATGTATTATTTGCAGATGAAAACATATTTGAACTTGCCATAAATCAGGAGATAAACGTGTCTACAAATATTTCAAATCAGAGCAAACATCTGCTTGGTTTTTATTTGCAGCGACGTCAGTTTTTTTGCATAAAACTGACAATTAATTTCACAGAAAACAATAAATCTTTAACATGTAACAGATATAGTTCTGGGATGGCTGTAATTCAACATTGGCTGTCAATTAACGAACATGCATCAAGCCTTAAAGTATTTTCATCATGTACAGGTGTGATATGTTGATCCTATAATGAGCAGCTCAAGATAACATATCTGAGCCATGTAACTCTCTTATCTCCAATGATAAATGATCATTCCTTCTCTCTACAGGAACTTCAACTCAGACTACCTGTCATGTGATTGCGGCTTGCGTTGGGTCCCGGGTTTCTTTCGCGGCAGCTCGGCCCGGTTGGGGGACGAGACTTTGTGTGCCTACCCGAGGAGACTGAGGGGAAAGCCCCTTCGTGGACTAAGGGAAAGCCAGCTGAGCTGTGGTGAGAGTCTGGCTAGAATCAGATGAATGAATGAGTCGGTTCACCGCTTTGTTGCAGAGAACATTGGCTCGGGATGACAATGACAGTGCACTTATAACAGCCCTCAAGATCATCACAGTAGTTCTAAGAATTAGCAGCCCAAAAGGGTGGAATGAGATTTATCCCAGCAGCTCAGCAGGGACATATTTCTAAAAGTATCAGTGAGCGGTGTTGACAACTAATCCTGTGGGTTGCATTTATGAATTGCTGCTCCCTGCATCCAATCTGCTTTAGAACAGCTAGACTCATAATGGCTTCTGTGGAAACATTTAGTTGGGGTTGAGTAATGAGAGAGCAGCAGAAATAATTCAGGGTGATGTTTAACGGTCACATCTGCATCTTTTCCCACCACGTCGGCTCAGATGGTCCTCTGGAGCTGCACACCCTGTCGCTGCTGCCGTCCCAGCGTCAGGTGGTCTTCAAAGGCGATCGGCTGCCCTTCCACTGCACCGCCGCCCTGGTGGACAAGATCACCACCTTGCACTGGCGTCACAACGGTCAGCTGGTGACCTCTGACCCGGAGATGGGTGTCCAGCTGGAGAACAGTGTGCTGCATGACTGCACCTTCATCACCAGGTACAGAAACTTAAATTATTCAGGCTATTTGACTCTGAAGATGCTGTCTATTTATGTATTTTAGTTTTATGCAAAGAATGAATTATTAGTCCTTAGGAAGAATGTTTAACTAGCTCAGACATACATTGCAGTACGCGGTGGTAATGTGTTATAATGAGCTGTATCTGCCCTCTTTATCCAGTGAGCTTATTCTATTCAACGTACATGTGGAGGCCAGGGGAGAGTGGGAGTGTGTGGTTTCCACTGGGCGGGGCAATATGTCTCGCAGTGTTGAAATAGTGGTGCTGGAGAACAGTGCCTCCTTCTGTCCAGAGGATAAAGTTGTCAACAACCGTGGGGAGTTCAGGTTAGTTACAGTTACAGTGATTATTGATACATGACATTAAATTTGGTGTTCTCACTCTTCTCTGGTTTTAACCCCCAGGTGGCCCAGAACTCTGGCAGGCATCACCTCACATCAGTACTGCCTGCAGCTTCGTTACCCTTCCCTGTCTGTGGAAGGAGGGATCGAACAGAAAAAAGCCTCTCGATACTGTGACCGCTCTGGAAAGTGGCAGGAGGGTGATTATTCAGACTGTCACTACACCAATGGCATCACCCGTGTCCTGCATACCTTCATCCTGGTCAGTAGTGTTGTCAGAGCAATCTTTACTACAGTACACGGATCCTGTTCACTAAACACATCATATATTTACATTCTTCATGACATCACACCTTGTCTCATTTTTTCTCTTCCTTTACAGAGGCCCATCAATGCGTCCAATGCTGTCACTGTGGCACACCAGGTGCGCACATACACCCTGGAGGCTGCAGGCTTCACCGACTCTGTGGATGTGTTGTATGTGGCACAAATGATGGAAAAATTTATGGAATATGTCAGACAGCTGCGAGAGGTGAGAAAGACTGAATCACATACTCTATGTATGCGTAATGTTTTCTCCTGATGTAACTACCTTTCACTGTGAAATGTCTGTGTGTTTGTCCCAGTTGTCAGAGGTGTTGGTCGAGATGGGGAGTAACCTGATGCAGGTGGACGACCAGATCCTCGCTCTTGCCCAGAGAGAGAAGAGAGCCTGCAGCTCCATCGTCTACTCTCTGGAGACATTGGCCTGGCCTCAGCTCCACAGTCATGCTCAGGACTTCTCTATGGTAGAGACTGTCAAACTAAGTTTTCTGGGTTTTTTATTGCATCATACACTTTTTTTTACAGGAGCAAGTAGAGCTTCTAGATGATGAATCAAAACAAAATGCATATATGAAAACAATCTTTATCATTTATACTTTTTGATACAGGTGTCTAGGAACATCGTGATGGAAGCCCACTTCATTCGACCGGCCCACTTCACTGGCATAACCTGCACCGCGTATCAGCGTCGTGAGATCTCAGCGGTCAGCCTGGGGATGGAAATGGCAGAGTCCACTCATGAGCAGCAGCTTCGTTTTCGCTGCAGCACTGGCTCCCACAACACCTCCCTCAACAATTTTCCCCTAAAGGTGAGGCAGGAGCACCCGTCATTCATCCAGCTACTATTATGACATACTGTGCCATCAGTAACTATATAGTAATCAGTATTAAGTTTAAAGAATATTTGCAATGTGCAAGTAGAGACAAAGAAGTGTGTGTTATTGTAATAAATTTGTGTTGTGTGTTTTCATCTCCAGAATTCAGTGGCCCTGGCCTCTGTGACTCTCCCAGCCACTCTGTTTCCTCCTGATGCTCCTGCAGACTGTAAGCTGCAGTTTGTAGCTTTCAGAACTGGCAGCTTTTTCCCTCTGTCCGGGAACTCAAGCAGCGGTGGGGAACACTCTCGCCGACGTAGTGTCAACACGCCTGTCATCTTTGTTGGCCTCGGTGAGGAACCTTTTCTGTCTGTTTAGTGAAGCCAACTTTATTTTCTCACATCTAAAGGGACAGTGCATCCTAAAATACTGTTTGAGAGACATTCAAGAATTCTTGTTCTAGCTTGTTCCCTAACATGAACAAGATGGTCTTGGGGTCAAACAAACATCTACTGTTTAGTATGAATTTTCAACAAGGGAGCCATTCTCAACAGTAATGTTGGCTGTAAATTTCTCATTGGTGCTGGACAAACTCACATTGTAAAAAATGGATGATCTCTATCTGGGCTCCTGGGCCTGACAAACCACAGCGCTGTTTTTTGTCTGCTCACTTTTCTTGATATTGATAATCTTTGCCATCATTTTAGCTCTTCAGTCCCTGGGGGGATGTTGAGAGTCATTCTGGGAATTGTAGAAACTCAGTATAAAAGACTCCTTTTTCAATACACAATATACGTCCAGGCATCATTACAGATTCATGTTGGTCATTTCCCCCTGTCTATGGCAGACGGCTGCAACATGTGGAACCACTCGGAGCCAATCTGGGTTTCGCTGCGACACTTGTCCCCTGGTACTGATGCTGTGGCGGCCCAGTGGAGCCTGAAGGCACTGGAGAGACATGGAAGTTGGAGCCAGGAAGGCTGTCAGCTGGTCCACAGTGACAGCAGCACCTCCACCATGCGCTGCTCTCTGCTCAGCAACTACGCTGTGCTGCAGGTAGGACAGTATCAAGTATTTGATTTATCGTTCATCCAGGATTTCCAAGGCTCAATAAGACTTTCATCCGTGTGTGATTCCATTCCAGGAGGTGCCCGACTTCCCCAACCCAACACCCATCTCTGTAAGGGTACTCCACCCTGTGGTCTACGCTTGCACTGCAGTGCTCCTCCTTTGCCTCTTCACCATCATCATCACACACATACTACATCACAGGTACTGCAGTGCATGTGCATAAACATACTTTTCATTGCGATTTATTATTTGCTTCATCTTCTCATTATTGTGCTATGTGTCCCTACAGTTCAATTCACATATCACGGAAAAGCTGGCACACATTACTGAACACCTGCTTCCACATAGCAATGACAACAGCCATCTACACAGGAGGCATAAGCTTGACCAGTTATCCAGTGGTTTGTCAAGCAGTAAGTCCTGACTTAACCGTCTCCTCATTTTGATTACTGGCACATAAGCTTGATGTCTGATCTGACTGTAACATGTGACAGGTGGGCATTGCCCTGCACTACTCCTCGCTGTCAACCCTGCTGTGGATTGGAGTCAGCGCCAGGGTCATCTACAAAGAGGCTGTGTGGAGAATGCCGCGGCAGCCGGAGGGAGAGTCTCCTGCTCCACCTACTCAGCGGCCTATGCTCAGGTCAGCGAGCGAGCCGTAACTCACCTACACCCACTTCTTTTACCATGGGATTGCTGTTTGCTGTCAATAAGGTTTATGTTTTAGACAGATGCAGGAGTTCTGGTGCATGGCCACCCAGACTGTGCACCATCAGTGGGTCATTGTGCTCAACAACCAAAGTCCCTCTGTTTGTGAGGAAACCTTGGAGGGACATGACAGAGTATTGCTGTAGGACACAAAAAAGCTATAAGTCAGTATGAACTCAAAGTGGGGGAGGGGAGGAATGAATGAAACCAACATAACAGAAGCATGAGGGGGTTGTCATAAATCTGAGCAGGGTGGTTTAGGGGGTGCACTGTCTTTCCAAATATTCTCTTCTATTACTCCTCCCCCTGCCCCTGTGATCCTGAAGCTGTGATCATACACTGACCTCACTGGCCCTCCCACCACCCCTTTGTTGCCCACTAGGCCACATGGGATCAGGCCGCAGTAAATCACAGCCTTCTGGAGCCTATACTGACCCTTGTAACGCTCTGCCCACGAAGAGAGTGAAGGATCACACAGCTCCATTCAGATTATAGACAGCCGGAGAGACATAAAAACACGAAAAGGAAAATGACACCGACATGCACACTTTAAAAACACTGTAGCAGCCAAAGGTCGTACAGCATCCTGTGGCAAGGACAAGGACTGCTTTTTATTTCTGCAACTGCAGCTGGGAACTTGTGTTTGACATGCGTTTTCTCTGTTATTCAAGGTTCTATTTGATAGCTGGTGGAGTTCCTCTTATCATTTGTGGGATCACTGCAGCTGTCAATGTCAACAACTATGGAGACAACAGCCCTTAGTAAGTACTCCCCTTTTTATCCTTGAGCTCTTTGACTTTGTGTTATTTTGTTTGGTGCTGAAGTGCATAATTCTGTGTGATATGTTGAAAACACAGACATGTCCTTGTTTTGCACTGACCCTCCTGACTTCTTTTCTGTCTCTTGCAGCTGCTGGCTCCTTTGGCGCCCCAGTCTGGGGTCTTTCTTTGTGCCTGCTGGTCTAGCGGTGCTGGTGACCTGGATCTATTTCCTGTGCACTCTATTTCGCCTGAGGCACCGTGAGGCCAAAGAATGCACCGGAACCACCCTGTCTTCTCCTGGGACTGAGAGCCATCCTGCACTGGCAGGCAGCACCAGCCTCCTCTCCACAGACTCAGTGGTGGGACCTATAAACCCTGTTGTGGCACCAGAGGACCAGTATTCACTGAAGACACAGTTCTTGGTGCTGGTGGCTACCCACTTCCTGTTTGTGGTTCTGTGGTGTTGTGGAGCCATGGCAATGTGGCTGACAGGGCACACTAGCTTATTGTTCAGTTGTCTCTATGGGATGGCTGCCATAGTTTTGGGGGTGTTTTTGGTGGTGCACCACTGCTTCAGACGTCTGGATGTGCAGGCCTCATGGCTGGCTTGTTGTCCAGGCTATCGCCGCTCCCATCCCATGTCTACTTACACGCACACCTGCACTACAGGGAGTGGAGTGCAGACCTCTGAGCAGGGATCACAACTTTTCATCAACTGTCATCCACCTGTTGACTCTCATAACTCCTCATCGGCTCGGTCATCGTCCACACCAAGTGGAATCAGCAGTGTGGGCCCCGGGCCCTGCAAGCTCACCAACCTGTTGCAGGTGGCACAAGACAATCCAAGCAATAGTTCACGTGCCCCTGCGGGCAACAACACTAGCACCAGTACTGACAACATCACCAAGCCAACAAACAATATTCTGCCCACCATTAACTCTGCAGCCCCTGTGCATCCCCAGAGAAGGAAGGTGAGTAGCAGAACTAAACAAGGAAGCAGCCAGTATCACCATCGGGGTGAGGGCAGAGGTCACTATCGTCTCAAAGCTCTAAGGACCGCTGGAGGTGGGGGAAGCCTGGGAGCTTTAGGACCCACTGGATTAGAGCACCTCAGTGCTTCACATGGGGTTTACAAGCAGGCCACGAGTGAGAATGGCAGCATCCACCACAGCCTTTCAGAGAACCAGGCCAGCCTGCTCACCAATGGGAAGCGCGTTGGAGAGTCAGTGGCAACCAGCCCCTCAGAGGGAAGTGATGGGGGCAGCAGCGGGAGCCGCAAGCCCTTCCCCCTGCTGCCGTCGATGGCCAGCAGAGCGGCCATGCACGGTGCTCAGAGACGATGTGCCAGCAGAGACAATTTAAAACTGGCAGCTGCAGCAGAGCGAGAAACTAAGCGCTGCTCTTACCCTTTGAACAGTGTCACCACCACTGTGCCAGGGGCCGCTGCCCCAAACGGCACCCTCAAAAACTCAGTGCTCGAGCTGGAGCATGACATGAGCGGCACAGACCAATCCCAGAGCTCCGTTGGAATGAAGAGCGGCTTGTGGAAAAGTGAAACCACAGTGTAACCTATACTTATATGTGAACTTCTATGCATGACCTTAATGGACTCTTAAATGATTGGGTTATGTTTTAATGGTCTCCTGATTATAATAATTATATAATTTAAGATGTAAAATCATGAAGGCATCCAGGACCCTAAACTGGTACTATTGCCTCCGTAGCATTGCAAGAGTGCTGTGAAACGGTAAAAAGACAATAAGGCAGGTTTTTTTTTTTATTGTCATTTTCAAACATAAAATACTCACTTATTTTATTCATTTCACAAAAATGTACAAGATATCTCTGAAATTGACATATGATGTTGATTTTGGACGTCTAATGAAAGCTTTACTGTTTTAGTTGTGATTTTTCTATGCATATCAACTATAGCATGAAATGGAGGATCCATTTCCAAAATACAGCTATATACATTTAATCTGTGGACAATTTTTCACCGTTATGTTTGCTTCAAGTAATTGTTTGTGTGAGTTCATGTATGCTTATGAATGTTCTGTGTGTGTGTGTGTGTGTGTGTGTGTGTGTGTGTGTGTGTGTGTGTGTGTGTGTGTGTGAGTGTGTGCATACAATAGGAGAGTAAGTGCATGAATGTGACTGTACAGAATCTCAGAGTGAATTAAAAAAAAAGCTATGTGAGACTTTTGAATATATGATGCAAATGTTTCATTTTTATTTACATGTACTCCCATCAGCACTGACAGATGAAAGAGGGGAAATATTTGGCTGTCACCCAGTCACTTTGTTGATTTTCACCTCTGGCAGAAGACTTTATCTGTTCCAATGACTGCCCCCTCCTGGACGGCAGAGAAACTTCTCAGTCATTGTCAGGGATTAGAAATATTTTGCAGTGGTTTTGCAGTGACAAACTCATCCAACCCATCCTACTCAGCCAAAATAAATAAATACTCTCACTATAATTTCAGATGTGTCAGGAACATTTTAATCAAAGTAGAATCCTCAAAATACTTTTTGTACATCAGGGCCTGATCAAGAAACATCACTTCCTGCAGATCATAAGCTTTTTGAAAGAGTTTAATCAGAATGATGCCTTTGCATTTTAGTCAGTTTACAAAGCTGGATTTCTGTTTGTGTGACAATTTGATACACTTGCAATCCAGGAAATTACATTAACAGGAAATAGTGTTTCTACTATGCAACTCATTGTCACTGCTGTGTCCATTGTTCTTTGGGAGGAAGTCCAGAGAATCACATACTGTATGTTGCCGCTGTTGGGTGTTTCATGGTCAGTCTGTCGTGCATATGATTGTTGTTTATTCTGTGTTCAGTATGAGCTTTTGGATCAGACCTGAGCAGGATGTATTCAGGATATAAAACATGAGAATGATCATCTGTTTCATGTGACCGTGACTTATATTGAAAAATATAAACATGAAGATAGACTTGTCTTGTTCATGATTCAGTATGAATTTCAGCGTTATCATGTTCAGGTACTTCACACCCTTCTGGTGTAGATACTGTTATTTGAACGCACCTTGTTTCATGGCCATTGCCAAATGACCTAGATCTAATCTTGACTGTGCCTCAGTATCAGTGACTATGATTTTGCTAATAATTTCTAAGTTGTATGGTTTATGGAAGAGATATCATATCAAAACATTATGACACACATTTTTCTCATGTGCGCCAAAATGCCTGCTATGTTGCTGAAGACTGTCAATCACTTTTCAATAATTCACATTTCTAATTATTCATTAGTGAATGTTACATTCTGCTAAATGCCCCAGCCTTCTTCATTTACTCAAACATCGAGTAAACATTTCTCATTATACAAGCCTAGAAAAACCCAGGAAAAGTTTTGGTATGAAAAATTTTGTTTTTCACTTTATGACTGATCCTGATCAGCCATTAAAGGGATAATGCCTGAAATCAAGGCCTGGTGGAAGGATCAAGTTGTAGATACTAAAATGGCAGCGAGAGATAAAAGAGTGATTTCATCCTGCTTTGTTCCTGATGACTCACATTTTATAGCGTTACCAGCTAAAACCTGAACATATTGTTCCATGAGCTTCCTCAAACAAACAACACTGTGATCTTATTAGATTCGATGTGGAGAAACAAGTCTCTAAATTAAAAACAGATAGATTTTTATATTTATATCTTTTTATAATTGTTATAATTATCATTTCCTGCAGTGTTTATTGAGTTAAAACACAAAGATTTTTAAAACTGTCTTTAATCCAATAATGTATTTTAGGCAAAAAAGTAAGTGAGAAAAATAATTTGTCTCGACATATTCCATGCTTTGAGTATAAAATTAGCGTCACTGGACTCAGTTCAGTTTCAATTGTTTTCCCATTTAACTCTTGTATATCTTTTCCGAAGTTAAACTGATTCCTGATCAGTGTTTGGGAAAAGCTACTTAACGGTCCGGGATATCGCAACCTCCTCCTCCATCGTCCAATCACTGACAGACTCTGGACACTGACATAAATATTAGCCAATCAGAAAGCAGGATGTAGAGTATGGGTGGGAAGCTGTTTCATCGACAAGGAAGTGAATTGTTTTAGTTGCGGGAGGCAAAACAGGGGAACTGTTTTCATGAAAAGCCTCTTAAAGGAATTAGTCGCACCGCAGTCATGTCCTGGTTGTGTGACATAGGCTTGTTCTGGCGTTAACCGAGTTTTAACTTAACTCAAGTGTAATTAGCCGAAGAGGAGGGAGAAGTATTACGACACCAAAGTGAGCTTCCTGAACTGAAGTCGAGTAACCTGAACCTCCATCCGCCGAAGGACGCCGAAGGTGAAGAACCAAGTAGAGGAAAAGGTTAAACAGCAGCCTGAAGTCTTAAGCTGTTTTATAAGACAATCAGTATTAACTTTTGAAAAAGCTTAACGGAGTTAAGATGTCCCTGGGCCAGCAGAGCCAGCAGTGGTTTCCTACGAGTGTCCAGGTAACGGTGCACCAGGCTCGGAACCTGCGGGTCAAAGGCAAGAATGGCACCAACGACGCTTACGCCATCATCCAGGTGGCCAAGGACAAGTTCTCCACCTCAGTGGCCGAAAAGAGCATCGCCCCGGTGTGGAAGGAGGAGGCTTCCTTCGACCTGCCGCTCTTCCACCCGGGCAACGCCGAGCGATGCACTCTCTATATCATCGTGATGCACCGGGCTCAGGTGGGACTGGACAAGTTCCTGGGTCAGGCCGTGGTCAACCTGCTGGATCTGCACGACAACAACAGCCGCAAGAAGACAGAGTGAGTGTCTGCAGGGATGGGGGTCTAGCCTCACTTTCAGGTTGTGTGTGAGAGCTGCACAAAGGTATCAGACTAGTTCAGACACACAGAGATGAACTGCTCCTTTAAATTCAGCTTTAACCTTAATTCCAGTTTATTTGCCTGGTACCATCATCCTGGACAAGTTCTGCAAACTTTACAGCGTAATTATACACATAATTAATCCAATCTGACTTATTATAATGTAGGACTTTAGGCAAAAGCATCTTTCAAAGTACAAATGTAAACATCCCTGGGTTTAATTGATATTTCTGACTTATTTCTTTTAAATTATGAGCCAAAGCTAATATTGCAACCTTTCTGTAAAACTCATTTGCCCATACTTTAGTTTATAAGTTTAAAAATCATAAAAGCAGTTGTGGCTTTATTCTAAGAACACCTGCCTGATCATGATTTGTACTGACATGTTAATCCAATGATGATTTGGATGTTGTCCAACATATTAAAGCTTTTGCAGTTTCTCTACCACAAGCAATGGCTACATTTCTGACAGTCTGTCTATTACAAGACAAGTAACAAAGATCTATTTGAGTCTGGTTCTCTTTTCACAAAGTAATAATAAGGCTCAGCCAAACCAGCATTTTTGTTGTGAGACAGCGTCTCTTATAAAAATCATCCATCGATCTTTGAGTTTACTCTACATTGTATCAGCCATCAGGGGATGAAGACACAAGTGAATTATGCAGTCTCTTTTCATAACACCTTTTGTGTACACTGTGTTGTATATACTTAAAATACAGGGCAAACAAGTAACAAAATGGGGGGAAAAGTTAGTTATTCACGTTTATCATGGACCTTCTGTCACCTCCCACCTCTTATCAGTGTTTGAGACGAGAAGCAGAAACTATGGAGGTGGTGGGAAAACATTCTAAGATAGTTCTGATCTCAGCTCTTCTCTCTGTTGTCTCTCTCTCCATTGGATCAACCCTAACATTAGGCTGACTGGTGAGAGGGAAACTCTGTCACCACCTGCTTTATGATGGAGCCTAACTGGAAATCATTTTCGCACTTTGCTGCTGTTAATCCAGAACATTCTTCAGGGCCATTTACTCAGTGTGTCTGCTCACACCCAGATATGTTACGTGAGTCAGGATGGCATCTGTGGTTTGACATAGCATGGCTGTAGCGTGGGTGTAACAGGAGTCAAAATAAAACCTTGCATTAGTGTTGAATTGGTATATGCACTCCCTCTTATGTAAGGGAAATTTAAAAATAACGCTGGTTTAATATAGACTCTCTCGACTGTTTACCACACTGGAAAACCTTTCCAAATGTGGCCTTTTAATTTTGAAATGACCTTTAGTAAAAAAGGTGAAGTTGTGGTGGCTGTGAGTGCTCAGTAATCACTCAACCAAGGACAGCCTTAATGCAGCGCTTCTATGACCTCATTCACTGGATCATTGTACCGTCATATCTCAAATATTATCTCAAGTTTGCTCAGTAAATTTTTACAATTTCGTGCCAAAGTTCACTCCTTGCACTTTCAAAGTCTGAAGTCCTTCAGCCTCCTCACTTGGCTTCCTCCCTCTATCTCCTTTGAGCCCCAGGATGCAGGCTGGGTATTGAATGTTGCTGTTTTCACCTTGAAGCATGTGGTGTTCAGTTACTCTCCTGCTTCTCTGTAGTGCTGATACGGGTGTGACATCGAAGGCTTTGTTATTCTGCTAAAAGGAAGCCCTGCTGTTGGCTCTCATACAATGGAGTGTATTTGAGATGAGGTTGCAGGGCCATATATTTGAGTTTGATGAGAATATGGGTCATTTACTGTCACTAATTATCAGACATAGAGATGAATAACTAGCTAACTAAATTAAATGATTAGTTTTATATTACATTCAGATGGTTTCTTGTTGTGAAAGGATTTAAAGCTTTGATCTAAGTCCAGTTTTTTACAAAAAGGATCTTAGAAAGAGAAAAGGATTAAGATTCTTTGATGAAATCCTACCAGTAATGGATTTTGTTTATGGCTGCCTGCAACTGATTATTTCATTATCATATCAATCTACTGCTTATTTCCTTACTACTTACTATTACTCTATTATTTGTTTTGTCTATAAAATGACCGTTCTTCACAGGACTCGTTTTGTATATTGGACTAGGTCCAGTTGTTGCAGAACAGGTTGTCCAGAGTCAGGTTCATTTGTTCAGACACCCAAGCCACACTATTTTGTAAACAAAGAAACTAGAAATATCTCCCATCCTGACATATTTTCATTCAGCCAACGTGAGAATCTCTGTCAGAGAATTAAAACAAGATATGATCCCATAAACTTTTTTTAAATTAGAAGTTACGATCTGACGATCCCTGAAAACCAGCAGTTAGTGTCAGTAAGTGTTAAACCACCCTTTTTATTTTATTGTTTGAACCCATTCTGGTATCCACTCATGATAAACACACACTCTCTTGTTAATCATTAGACATGAGACAAGAGAAGTGCCCTCGACAGTTAGCTGAAAGAACCTGTCCAGCCAGACTGGGGAGAACATGCACCAGGCACGGCTTTTTAGTTCTGTGCTAACAGAACAGAACATGCACACCCTGTCAGTCTTTTAATAACCACAATCATTTGTCTCTGTACGTAATCAACACAGACAAGAGACAACAACCAGCAGGCGTTTGATTGTCTTGAGAAAGTGTGATCTCTCTGTCCTTGTGCTCTGGCTTAGTTAGCGATTGTTTAACTTGGCACGCTCGGTTTAGGGTGGGAAATGAGGGATGTTTGAATTAGGCTCAGTGTAGCTTTCATTACATCACGTACTGCGCTGCACCTCCCTGCGTGTTGGAGAGTGTTTTAGGAATGTTGGTTCACTCCCATGCTTGTTTCCTGCCTGGTATCCTCAGAAGAGTCTGTCTGGATGACTGCTACAGTACTTGACACTAAAACGAAAGCTGCAGCAGTAAACTCCACATGAACTGCAAATAACTGTCTGGTTAATGTTACACCAAGCTTGTTTTTAGTGACAGATAGCTTCATTATACCTCAGTTTATCTATTACAGGGTTATATTGAACCTTAATAGGGCCCAAACATTATTCTGCAAAATGATCAAAGAGGAAATTACACAGTGGCCTTTGTGTGTTTTACAGTTGGTTACAGGCATTTCTCAATACTGACTTCACTTTTTCAAAACTCTTCACACAGTCAGAACAATAGAAGTCAGAGTGAACTAAACTGCAGATTCCTCATTGTTCTTTAACTGTTTGTTTTCATTCAAACTCAACCACCACCAAATTTCTGTGTATTTACAGTCCATTTTGCATGTTTACATACTTTTGGAAAAACTGTCACACTCACATCCAAAACCACAGATTGCTGTAAAATAGACAGCAATTTGCTACATTCGTCTACATGTATATAGTTAAAAAACCAAAATGCATCTACTCGTAATTGAACTTATTGTCATTCCTTGATGGATTTCTGTGGAAAAACTTGCTGGGTGACGAAAAGACGGCAAATGCAGCAGAATCCAAAACGCTTTGTAATTGTGTTGGATGATGTTGCATTTGTATTCTTTATACATTCTCATTCACAGTGGTTTACAGCCCATCTCAGGATGGCGTCACTTTTCCTTCCACTTTACTCTCCATTAATCAGCCCCAGAGAAAATTTATTTTCCTTGTGGAGGTGTAAAGTTTATGACCAGCAGCCACATGATCAGATGTCCCTCTTTGGTGCAGTGAGTGCTGGATGTCTGGACATGTCTGCAGGTTGTCAAGGAGGGATCAGGCATCAAAAACATTCTTCCCCGGGTGTTTTGTAAGGGCGGACATATTGTAAAGTGTGAAATCGCTGAGTAATTGTGGCAAAATGTAGAAGACAGGCTTTACTAACACTGTTTGGTATATACATGTAGCTATCCCACATGTATGTGTAGCATATGTGCTTAGTTTTCTGTTGCGTCACTTAATCACTTTAGCTTGATTATGTGCACTTGGAATTCCCCTGCAACAAGCCTGTGGAAGCATTTCTGGTTCATTGCAATGAGATATACCTTAAAGTTGCACAATCTGTTCAATAAGGAAGTTTCCTTTTTTTGTCGTCGTGGAATCTTGGTTTATAATGTGCTTCTTTATGTGCACTTGGAATTCCTCTGCAACAAGCCTGTGGAAGCATTTCTGGTTCATTTCAATGAGATATACCTTAAAGTTGCACAATCTGTTCAATAAGGAAATTTCCTTTTTTTGTCGTCGTGGAATCTTGGTTTATATATATAAACAGATAAAAGCGATACATATTTTAATTCTACTTGTTGTTAGTGTTTTTTAGGTCATTGTGAAATGAGTGTTACTGTTGTGTACCAATGTTGAAACAAATGTTTTGGTGCAAGACTTGATCCTGTGGTGTGTGTCTAGGGTTTGGGCTGCATGTTGTACTGATATGCTGAGCTGAGCGTCAGGAAAGAAAACTGTCTGGTTGATATGAAAAAATGAATGGAGTGTAGAGAAATATGTGTTATTAAAAAAGTAAGTGAAACAGTTGGAGGGCTGTGCTGTGGAACAAAAGAGTTCAAAAGGGGAAAGGCTTTCCATAATGGGCACTCCTGCTCCAGTGTTGGTACATCTAATAATAGCTTGGCTTTAATTACACAAGCAGAAAGTGTCTGTATGTAATGGCACTAATTGCTTGTTTTGGCCCGGTTTTGGAAAGGGCTCTCCAGAGCACTCCTACCTTTCCCCTTGCAGACAATAAGTGCTGATCCTGTACAACAGAGAGGACATGAGGGGGGGTGCCTGAACAAAGCTGTAATTGTCAGGCTTTATCTGTGGTTGGCATGGTATGCCCAACAGGAACTGGAACGAGCTGTACGTTATTTAATGACACCCATCAGTCTCAGGTCTAATAAGACGCAGTGGGCTAACACACAAATATGAAGCATTTAAAGTCAGAGCTATTAGCAACCAGGGTGTGGATTTATTTATAGTTTTTTTTTCAGTTTGCATTTAACTTAATTTAATCCTACTTTAGATTAACCAATACATTGCTTTGTTTACATGGCAGTTTTGTAGCATCAATCCAAAATCAAATTACTGTATATAAGAGTAAACTCATGACTAAGACAAGGGTTGGAAGCTCAGCTCTCTAGGTTTGTTTTCAGTTTTTTTTCTGTTTCATTTGCTTCTAAAATGAAATTATTTCAATTATTTCCCCTACAAATTAACTTGTTTCATAGAATTTTCAGAGTCATTTAATATTTACCTTGATACCAAGGCAGTGAACTGTCTCATTGTCTGAAACAAGGTTAAATGCACTTAGAAAAATGAGCCTTGAAGGATGAATGTGAGACTGAATTACCTGATAAAATGTGGGCTTTTAGCAGTTTAATGAACAAGATATTCAAATTTAAAAAACCTATTGTGTTTATTTGTAACATTTCTATCTTAAACATCAGATTCATTTTATGTCTTTTGCAGTTGGTTCAAGCTGGTAGACAAGACTGGAAAAGAGGACAAGGCACGAGGAGAGGTGCTGCTAGATGTCCAATTTATGAGGAACAACATGTCAGCAAGCATGTTTGACCTTTCTATGCAGGACAAACCGCGCTCACGCATCTCCAAGCTGAAGGACAAGGTCCGTGGGAAGAAAAAGGATGGCTTCTCTGATTCAGCCTCAGCTATTGTTCCCTCTGTCAGCCAGGTCCTCACAGACAGTGAGACGGAGGCTGATACACAGTCACTCAATCAGTCTCCAGGGGTGAAAAAGAAATCGAAGCTCAAAACACTCTTTGCTCCTAAATCAAACTTGCAGCGTAACATCTCACAGTCAATGTCCACACTGGGAACTCTTCCCGAGAAGAATTCATCCCTTAGTGGCAGCCGCTCGTCTGGCCTCAATGTAGACTCTCCTGAAGGTAACTTCATCTTTCTATGCTCGGTGTGTGTATTGTATATTGACTGTCTATCTTTCCTCTGCTGCACAGTCAAAGGTAAATAATGGTGCTTTGCATGTCAACAATGACATCATGCTTCATTCTCTCCCCTCCCACAGTTAAAAAGAAATTCAAATTCCTGGGACACAAGCGAACAGGCAGCTCCGACAGCAAGGTGTCTCAGGGTCCTTTCTCGCTGCTGGGTCGCTCCAAGCAGAGCAACATTGACATGAACAACCTGTGCATCAATGGCAGCCACGTGTACACAGAGGAGGCCGAGTCCAAGAGCGGATCCACTCTCAGTCTGAACAGCTCAGGCCAAGGGTCTGTGGAGGACGTCAGCAAACACACCTCTAATGTCCCTGCAGAGTCCTTCAAAAGTGTACCTGTTCCCTCCCTACAGATGCAGTCAGATAGGGAAAAACTAGAGCAACAGCGCCATCAAGAGGAGGAGGAGAGAAGGCAAGCAGAAGAAAGGCAAATAGCAGAGGCTAGGAGGCTGGAGGAAGAGGAGAAGTACAGGGTCGAGGCCAGGAGACTGCAAGAGGAAGAGGAGCGCAGACTCCAAGAGGAACAGGGGAGGAAGAGGCACTTCCTGGAGGATGAAGCAAGGAGGAAGAAACAGAGGGATGAGGAGGAAGAGCGGAGGAAGCAAGAGGAAGAACGCAGGATGCTGGAAGCAGCTGAAAACCAGAGGCTTGAGGAGGAGCGTCGCAGAGCAGAGGAGCAGAAACGACAGGAAGAGGCCTCCATGAGCGACGGGCTGACGTCGCTGTTTGGAATGATCCGAAGGAAAGAGGAGAAAAAGGAGGAGGTGCCCACAGAAGCCCCTCGAAGTGATCAACCGAGCTCCCACCACTCCACCAACCCATTTGAGGATGTCCCCCTCAGCTCAGAGGCTCCAGTTAGCCCAACTGAACCTCAGAAATCCAGCCGCAACCTTCAAACCCCCTCTGCCATGGTCTTCCTCAACCGCACCGCAAAAGTGTCTGCAGTCAAACCCAGGTAGGAATTCCTCTCATGCATATGGTGGCCTTTATACACTCTCAGCAAGTTGCTCTGCACTAATGTGAATATATTTATGTTACTGTCATGTCAGTGATATGACACTGGGGATGTTCTTGGTTGCTTGTAGTCACTGTTCTCAGACTCACTTGACTGGAATTTGAATACTGCCTCCAATAGGCTCACAAGTGAAACTGCACATGCTGTCGCCTCTGACAACAAAAGGGCTAACGCTAACTGCAAAGTAGAAAAAGGGTTTTTTCATTTATGTGTACAAGTGAGAGTATCAGTTAAAAATGTTATTTAAGAAAAGCAAAACATTTTCTGATAAAGTTTTGTCCTGCACCAGGTCTGCCAACACTGAAACTTGGGAATTTCACAACTTTCCATCCTGTTTCTGTTCACATTGATTCCACCTTGTGACTGTCCTGAATTACTTCCACCCAGCAAGTGGTGGACCTGTTTGACCAGTTTGGTCTCTGTACAGATGAGAATCTGGGTGTGGTTTGTGTTTGTGACGAGGTTGTAGAACAGGTAGTGGAGTGATCAGAGCTCATAAGGACTGACTCGGCCGTAGTCTTACCTTCTTTGTGGACGTCTTGGGTGACTGTATGGTGACTGTATTTCATTTTTAGATTTTTTCTAGTTGTTTGTTGACTGGACTGGATTTTTTCATATTGAATCATAATGGTAAGGGCTTATACTTACTATTGTCATTGATGTAACAGTGGTCCTTGTTTTAAAACTGTTTTCTTGAGGGTTGATTGTAGCCCTGACATTCAAAGTTGTTTTTATTATGTAGTTGTGATATTTTGATGCTATGTTGAACTACTTCTAATTTATTTGGTGTAATGTGAAAGCAGAAATGCCATTGCAGTCTTTTCTTATTGACAGTTAAAAATTCTAAACGTGAGTAAGTCACAACTAAAAATAGAAACAGTAACCGCAAGACACATTGTGTCCGTAGGCCATTATTCATGCCATATTTAATGAAAGCCTTGTCTAGTGCAGACTTGGGAAAGTTGTTCAGAGTTAAGTAAATATTGACTCTGCAAGGATTAAATTGTGTGAGATTGCAGATGGGAATTTAATTTTGTTGTTGACTGATTGCTAGTTAAATTGGTGACGGGTTGTACATTGGTGGAAATGACTTGAGGTATTGTGATGGTCACACTGACCTGTAGGCCTTTGTTTTCACTCCTTGGCAGATTGGCTCAATCTCTGGAATGTGAACCCGCTGACTGCCAAACCCCCAGTCAGCCGTGTCCTTCCCCAGCCACCTCTGAGTCCACCCTCTCTAGTGTCCCATCTGAGTTCCCTGATACTTTCTCCAACCTCCACTCATCTCTGGCTCCACCAAACATAAGTCAAAGCCTGTCTAGTTCCCCTCGTGGCAGCATAGACAATTTGTCCTCTGTGGGATCTTCACCCACCATGACAGATAAGAAGAAAAGAGCCCCCCTGCCACCCTCACATCTAGTACATGGGACCCAAACAGGAGGACATCATAGCCCTGTCAGAGAAATCAATAACCCTGCATACGTAGAGGTAGATGGATCGCAGCAAGGCAAAAAAATGTCTCTACCGCTTCCTGATTATGACACCTTATTTCCTCAAAAGAGACACGGAGTGCAAGGGCACACTCGATGGGACCACATAATCGCTGAGGTCACCGAGAGACACAGGGTCATTCCACCTGAATTTTTGGGTCCAGAGATGAGTGTGGATGGCCCAGAGGAGCCTGTGCCCAGATTTAGACCTTCACTCCCACAGGAGAGTCCTGCTGTGAGGCATTATCAGACACAACCTCAGGAGACCAAACCTGTGTCGTCAAAAAAAGTAGCAGCCCCAGCTCCCCCTAAACCAGTCGTATCGCCACACTCTCGTCCAGTTGAAGATTCCAGTCAAAGAAAAAGCCAGATTATTGCTCACCAGTCTCTCATGAGGCCAAATCCATCTCCAGTGTCAGCGCCTGTGAACGCTGATGCTGTAGGCAGAGAAAGTGTCTCCGTGAGGTCCAGGGATGGAGCAAGAAAGGTGTTGCAGCCATCACCTGCACCCAGACCAGCCGGCCAAATGGACTGGGATAGTACAGCATCTGATGATCAAAGAAAAGTGCCAGTCGCTGTGAACAAAGAGGCACCTACAGCCAAACCCAGACAGAGGGTCAGTGGCAAAGAGCCGGCACAGCAACAAGATTCTGCTGTGACAACAGCAGTCTCACACACGGACAATAACATCGAGGCATTATCTAGTTCAAGTATGAGCAGAATGGACAAAAAAGGCAGCCAGACAAAGGAGGACTTTCCAGATTTTGACCCATTCCCCAATACTGAGCTCCTTTCCAAAGACCCATGGGCACAACTGAAGCAGAACCAAGAAGCTGATGACCTTTTTACTGGCAGTGTGCAAAAAGAGCAGGAACCTGAAGACTGGGGAATGACAGCAGATGATCTCAATGACATTTTTCATCAAGAGAAACCAACAGATCCATTTGCTGGTTTTAACAGCAGTGATTCAAACAAACAGAGTGAGTACAGGGAAGAAGATGATTCGAAGCAAGTCGCTCCTGCTTTCCAAAGAAAGAATTCTCACAGACGAAACAAGAGTCTTCCTCCCACAGTTCTCATTGACAATATGCCTTTCAAGTCTCAACAAGAATCCACTTATAAAGAAGAAACAACCATTACCACAGCTGATCAATGCCTCGACACAAATGAGTTTGTCACACCGAAGCTACAAGATGATGTAAAAACACCAAGTCAGTTGTATGAAAGAGAGGATCCATTCGGAGCTGAACCTTTCACTGTAACCTCTGCCTTGACCTCCTCAGAGCCCCTCCCGGTAGTTATGGAGGAACCAGAATCTCAGGCAGGAGGTTTGTCCGGGGGAAAGACATTGTTGAGAGCATGGGTCTCACCCTCTGAGGTTCAGCCTGTCAGTGCTCAGAATATTAATGGAGGTGGGCTAGCCTTAACCCCACGCAGGTGAGACTGAACAGGGTGTTTATCTAGACTCTGTATGTGACATCTGCCTGCTGTTGTTGAATGCAGAGGCAGATGAGGTGTTGGGATTTACTTTGGGGGTCACTGTTTTGAAAGTTTGTGATTTCTTGGCTACTTTCCTTGTTTTCAGTTAAAGGCTGAATGTTGTACTTAGATCATAGTGGAATGATTTTGGAACATTTGCAAAACATTTTTGTTTGAATTTTTCTCCTGCTTATAACATTGTGTTTTGTCATTTCTGTGAATATTGCTGTACTTACTTGCACTAATAATGGTAGGACTTTATAATAATGTTTGCACTTTCTTTTACAGGCCTCATCCTGTGAAGCCCATGAGCTCAGCTGAGACCAAGCATCCAATCAGCGCCCCTGCTGTGAAAGAGATAAAGGTCCGTGACAGCACACCAGGGAAGATCCAGGTACTGTCATGTTGATATAAATCACACACAGACCAAGACATTTGTTGACTTCTTCCCTCAGAGCAAGTTAATCAGATTTTCCTCGAGGAGGAATTCTGGGTTGCTTTACATAAAATCTGTTTTCACCCTTTAACAAAATCCACATTATGTATATTTCTAATCCTGCAACAGAAATATATGCTTCATGAAAAACTGTCTGTTATGACTGGCAATTATTTTATTTCATATCTGAGACCTTGTGGCAGTCGACTCTGAAAATATTAAGCATTGAGCTTGAAGATTCATTTTTGACCTTGACATAGCAGTTTGGCAAAGTGCAGCTGGAGTTTTTACTGTATTCCCTCCTCGCTCTCCTCAGGTGGCAGACTCAGTGGAAAGTGGACCTTACACTCAGCTGACACAGGAAGAGTTGATCACGCTGGTGGTGAAGCAGCAAACCGACCTGTCCAGGAAGGACGCTAAGATCGTGGAGCTGGAGGAGTACATCGACAACCTGCTGGTCCGCGTCATAGACGAGAAACCCTCCATCCTGCAGTCTCTTAACGCTGCCAAGCCGGTGTAAGGTAACGGCTGAGTCCAGTTTATGGCCTTGGTCATGTTTGTACTGGTGTCACTGTGTACGAAGAGACACGATTTCTATGAAGGTCTCAGAGCATATGCACTTTTTTAGTTTCAGAGGCAAATTTATTTGAGAATGCTGGAAACTTTTCTCTGAAATAATATTTGGTGATCACATAACAAGCAAGTAAAAAAAACTTTACAAAGGCAAATGAATGTATTTGTGATGACACTAAGGTACTGCAGTTTGCTTTGAATAGACTTGTTACATTAAACTATATTCAGCTTGTTGATTTACATACCATACTTGATTAAACTTGGGTTAACCTTTTTTAAACTACTATCTGGCCTTTTGTACTCTTACACCAGGCTTTGTTTAACTTATTGCTGTGTAATACTTCTCATATAAATAAATTAGCAATAAATTGTTTAATTCACTGCAGCTCGTATCTATGAATTATGAGCTCATGAGCTGAGTCAAGATTGATCATAAAGCAAGTGCACATTAATTTTCCCTCCAACACTGAAGTCTTAGTTTTTATTTTTTGTTTGTTAATTCTTTCATTTATTTTTTTTTAACCAGACAATTAACAACATTCCTCTCCAGTTTTACTCACCACAGTCGAATGTCAGCTGGTCATCCAGTCCTTAAAAAGATATTGAGCCTATTTTTGCATCAGAGGTCTTGTTTAGAAAACCAGCATTAAATAAAACAAGCAGCTACAATATATTGTATATACTTGGAATTACACAGTAGGTACAGCTGTTCTTCTTTCATGTGATTGTACTTTAGCCTGTGCACACAAATTTTAAAATATTATGCAAGCAATAGCACAGAATCAGAGTTTGTTTCTGTTGTATTGATAAAATAAAACCAAGAGATAATCTAAAAGTAATCACAGAGGAACAGTAATGGAGAATCAGTAATAACCAACCAGCCTTGTCTTTGTACTGTATTTGAACTACACTAATGAATGAACCCTGCATATATGCCTTTATATGACAATATTATTTTATGTCTTGCCAGAAATAGCAATACTAATCTTCAGAATGTACAGACCTGTGCCTTCACAACATTTTCATGACTTTTCTTTTCTGTCTGATTTGCTGGAAAGACACTTGTTGGTGAACTCTCTTCCCTCTGGAGTGAGAACTTAAAGAATGTGTAGACTGATGTATTGATTGGTTGTGATGCTGAGCAAAGTATGGTTTCATTAGAAATAAAGACACTAATTATTTCACCAGGTTGTTTGTATCAGCAATTACTTACAATTGTTTTATGTACAGTTTGAAAGAAACATACATGATTATGAAATGTGATTTTATAAGCACTCAAACAAGCTTCATATTACATCCACACCAGTCGTTGCCTTAATCAGATGTTGAGTGTTTTTCCCCGTAGTTTTCTTTTTGCATTGTGTAGTAAACAAATTAGTTACTCTCGTATAATATACAATATATACAAGTAATAATGTCCCAGAACAACAAGAGTGAGAAACATGGTTGGCATTTAAACATAAGTAGCATTTTTCACTGCACACAGGAGCTGCCATTCAGGCCAAGGGACAATATAGTTATTTTCCAATGATTTGATTAATGGTAAGTTTGCAAATCATTCCTTTTTTCATGGTGGTTACAACAACAACATGCTCCCAAAAATGTAAACTAGACTGTTTATGTAACCGTACTGCAAAGTATACAAATGTTCAGTCCTTACTTAAAAGAAATAAAATAGATGGGAAACACAAATGCAATACTGTATATTAGTGATGGGTGATATTCTATATTTTATAGACAACAAATCCCATGAAAAGACTGAACTGATTCTACTAACAAATGCTGTGTATCTAAATTCAGATATAGAGCACTCTCCTGTGCCATAAACCCCCATTGTTGTCAAAAAACTATTAAAAATCCATCAGTGAGTCACAGAGTTGCACTGAGTGACATGATCCCTTTGTTACGATGAACAGGGACCCTGTACTTTATTCTCAATCAAGCCCACATACAACATCCTGCTGCCATAAATAAGCTGCTAGCAAACCAAAATTTGCATAATAGCCCCAACAAATTGACTGTTTACTCCTGCTTGAGGAGGGTTTGCTGAAAACTACAGGAAATTATCTTTAAAAAAAAATAAATAAATAATACATATTTGTGACCAATTTTAAATGAACTAGTTTGTTGCTGAGAGCCAGAGAGCGGCCGGGAGAGACGGATTAACACGCTGTTGCTTTAGGGCTTTTCATGGAATCTGTTGACAATAAATATTTAGTTTTGCTTTTTCCTGGATGTCAATAAGGTCAACATTTTAATCTGGAAAAATGAAGATTGTTTTTCATGGTCCAAACACCAAAAATAGATCACATGACAAGATTTTGACAATAAACTGGCCTCATGAGAAAGATTCAAAAATAGATTAAATCTTATAATTTACAAAAGGCTACTCACTGTGGTTACATCTGTACAAGCACACACGGCAGCTGACAGTCCATCTTCTGTGTTGAGGCTTAAAGGGGAACTCCACCAGCTCCTCCAGCTGAACTGTCAGTGGCTGTGTTGCATTGTGGGTAATATAGGTGCAAAGTACTGACACGGAAGAGAAAAGTGTGAGAAAAAAAAGACAATATCTGTATTTCCGCTTCATTGACCCTTTTTTTTTTTCTTCAAACTGACCATCAAGAGTTTGATTATGTTACAGACACGTCATGCTAAATGGGTGGACGGAGCAATATTTTTGACACTGGACGACTAAATTACTGTAATAACGTAGCTACCTTGAGTGAAAGATGGATCATGACACAGACTTCGGAATCGTACCTATCTACACCTACCTAATCCTGTGTTGCCTGAATGTTACCAGAATGAGATGAGTAAACTCGACTGTCCATCAAAGCAACATTAGCCTGACACGCAGGAGCTTCACAAAACCACGCTGGCTGTGGCGCAGTTGTTGGCCGAGATCCCGATGCGGCGGCGGCATGTGAACATTTTTCGGAGCTCGGCGCGGAAGCGGTCGTGCAGCCAGGCGTAGAGGAAAGGGTTACAGCAGGAAGAGCTCATTGCGCACAGGTGACAGAGCAGCTGAATGAGCAGAAAGTAGCGCTTGTCAATCAGGTCGATGTCAATGTCACGCAGCACGTTGAACACGCTGATGGGCATCCAGCAGACGCCAAAGGCCGCCACCACCAGGCTCACCAGCCGGAAGGTCTTGCGTTTGCGCATGCGCTGAGCCTCCGCCTGGCTCTGGGTGTGGTGACCAGGTACGACGCAGTTCCGCAGCTTGACAGAGATGCACAGGTAGGAGATGCAGAGCGCCGACAGAGGCAGGACGTAGGTGATGAAGAGGGTGCTGTAAGCGTACGCCAGCCGCTCCCTCTCCTGGCCCATCCAGAACTCCTCGCAGATGGTGAAGCCCTCATTCTTAAACTCCACATGGTAGGTGTGAGCCACAGCTGGAGCCACTAGACCGCAGGACAGCAGCCAGATCCCAGACAGAAGGTAGGTGCACGCCAAGACCGAGATGCGCTTCTTCAGGGGATGAACTGTGGCGTAGTATCTACAAAGAAGCAGAGAAGAAGAGCGCCTCAGTTTGTTTTACCAGAATTTAATTAGAGTTGATCTAGTTATGTAAACCGTTGGGAAAAATTATGATAACATGCCAAATTTGAGTTAATTGCAAGAGTTAAAAAAAAAAGAGCAATCACAAGTCATCGCTTGCCAACAGCAATCAACATGCACACAACAGTACAGCTGTTAATCATATTAGAGGGATGACTGGGACTTCTGTTCTTGAGGACAAACTCAAACTGTGAATTTAGTGCAGGCTTCCATCGGGTCAGCATCAGTGGCCAGCTCCAACCAAGAGCTCCCCACCAGCCCAGACAGCAGTACACAGTTCTTTAAATGTCTGTTGTTGGTGTTTGGTCAAAAATGAGATAAAGCTGGAGGTAGTCGACTTTCAGTTCTCAAGGTCAAAGACAAAAATTTCTCCTGCATAACGTCTCTCACACTTGTTCAGCACAAGCGGCAACCTCCGGCGCTGAATAATGAAGCCAATGCGGAAGTGCAAAAAAGCTGCAGTTCCTCGAATAACCACTAGAGCAGGCTGCAGAAGGGAGTCAATTACATTTGAGCCCCATGTTAAAATGTCCGATTTTACGACAGAAAAAAACAAATTTACAGCCTGGTTCAAAACATGGCTCTAGTCTCATAAGCTGTTTTTCTACTCCATGACAACTCTTGGGGGGAGGCAAATTTTTTTATAAGGCGTTCGTTTAAAATATACAGCATACATCATTATGCACAATTCATAGCTGTCAATCTAAGTGGTGCCACTTTGATTGACAATTAGCCACTGACGGTCTAATGGGCGTCACCCCGGCTAATTCTAGTCACTGAGTTTGGGAAAGAGATCGTCGTGGGGTTAGCCGGCTAGCAACAATATTTAGCATTTAACCTAGCTGGTTAGCCGTAGCTAGTTTGATTATTTCGAATAAAGCGGCTTTTTTCAGCCAATAGCGTTCATTCAGCCGGCCCATAGGACCCGCCTCAGCTCCGCCCTCGCTCCACCTCTTTGTCCATATTTGGAGTAACCGGAGGTAGGCTACCAAGATGGCTACGCACTACGATTTGCTTCATTTTTGCTCTTCAGAAAGCTATGGGTGACGTCACGGACACTACGTCCATATTTTATACAGTCTATGGTTCAGCATCATTGCACCTGAGTCAACTGTTTAATTGATGAGCCTCACTCACAACCAGCCACTCAAAATAAAGAGGGTACTGCTAATGAAACTACTAAATAACACACTAACCAACCCAACAAGCAGCACAGATAAAAGAGCCTCAGAAATTACCTCCAAGCACCAAATTGACAGTTTCCAACAAAAATCATGTTTTTGCCTCACAAAGCTCTGTAACCAAGGTCTACAGACAAAGCAGGTGTTGATTCTCTGACACACAGCTGGATGTAAGGAGCATGAAACAGTGGAGTCCTGAGCACTGGAGAAAACTGATAAATCCTCTTCCAACCTTTTTGGTCTTCCATCCAGAGGTTTACATCTGGAGAAACTCAGAGGATATGAATGAATCTGTTTAGATCAGACTTTTTACAGAGGTAAATGCACCAATTTAACAAAGCCACAAATTCTAAAGTGATATCATGAATATACCAAGATACTAAATCACAAAACAGTGAAGCTTTGTTAAAAGTTCTGGAGTGCATAAAGAAAACCACTTGATCTAATATCTATGAAACAGTTTATCAATACAGTTCCGGACTTTTATTCACTGATTTTAGAAAGACTTCTGGCCCAAATGATTATGATACATGCCTTTGTTAAGTTCCTATTTGTTCACTGTCATCCTTGAATCTGTTTTTTGAGCGTTGGCATAAAAACCCACTACATTTACACATGAACACTGCACCTCTACACTGCTCAAGACAGCTGACAGCTCATTGCACCTTGTACTGTTTTTCAATTCTGCTGTGTATTTAAAGTATTTATTGCACCTCAAAGTCTGTTTACTGTGTTTTGAAATCTTCTGTGTTTTTTAGTCCTGTTGTGCTTTTTTAAAAATTCTACTCTGTTTTTTATAGCCGGGGCGGCTATAGCTCAGGAGGTAGAGCAGTTGTCAACCAGCCAGAAGGTTGATGGTTTGATCCATGGCTCATGCAGCCTATATGTTGAAGTGTCCTTGGGCAAGATACTGAACCCCTAATTGCCCCCAATGGCTGTTCCATTGGTATGTCAATGTACGTCACTTTGGATAAAAGTGTCTGCTAAATAGGATTGTAGAATTTTAAAATTGCTTGTCAGTAGAAGTACTTTGCCTTTTAACTTAAACTGCATTTTTTTTTCAAACGAAGTATGCTGGAACATGCGAATTTCCCCATGGGCATGAATAAAGTATCTACCATACCTACATCCAGGTGCTCACATTTTCGTCTGCCACTGCAATTCCGTGCAGTTTCCTTCAAGAAATAGTGACATTCATTGTGTGGAATTATGCACTGTGTTATTTTTCATTAATGTGTAGTTTATAACAGGGTGAAAAAGTAGGCGTGAATAAATGTGTCAAGCTGAAAACCTTGCACTTTTTTGCTTTCCCCGATCTAATGGCACATTATGCTGCTGGATATGCTGGATGAATGAAAATAAGGTTGGACAGAATTCCCCAGGTGGTTTATTTATAGATTCTGTCCACAGTCCTCAGGCACTCTATGACTTACCTGTCGACGCCGATAGCAGTGAGAGTGAAGACCGACACGTACACTGTCACTGGCTGGATGAGGTACACCAGGTAGCACATGAAGCGGCCAAAGACCCAGCCGTGCGGGTTGAAGGCGTAGGCCAGAGTGAAGGGCACACACGTAGCACACATCAGCATGTCGGAGAAGGCCAGGTTTCCAATGAAGAAGTTTGTGACGTTGTGCATCTTGCGGGTTCGGCAGATGACGTAGAGGAGCAGGTAGTTGCCAAAGACGCCCACCAGGGCCACCAGAGTGTAGCAGGGAATGATGAGCAGCTTGAAGGACTGCAGCAGCTCCACGCCCACGAACTGAGAGCTGCGCTTGGAGGAGCTGTTCTGCAGCGCCACCTCGAACACCGGGCCCATGTCCGTCCCGTTCGCCTCATGCAGCACACATGGAGGGGTGAGCTCAGCCGCCCAGCCGCTGCCTGTGCTCTCCATCCCAGAAGGCTGATGACGACCTGGAAGGATGAAGTCAGGATTATTAAGCATGTATGTACAGCATACACTGAAGATTCCAGACTACTGCAGAAACCTTTTTACATTTTTTTTGATAATTGCCTCCAATTGAAATTCTCCTTTTTATCCTAATCCTGTATAAATGCAGATACACCACAATTAGCAAATTCCTCTGTCCAAACACAACTCTCGTCCTTGTGACAACACATTTTCTGCCCTGTGCAGCTCCAAAGAGAAAATCACTGACAGTAACCTCCATTTCCTCTAACTTCAACCAATTAAAAATACCACTGAGATATGTTTCTATCTTTGTGTTTGAAGTCTTAAAGGTCCCATATTGTAGATTTCCACTTTGCTTTTGATTATAAAGTAAGTCTAGGTGAAAAAAAAACTGAGAAAGTATCAGAACGGATAAATGCATGCAGCCCTTATTCAGAAAATGTGCCTTCAGGACTTCCAGAAGGTTGTGACTGCAATTATAGAATAGCCCTCACTGACGCCTCCAGCAGTAGGGGGAGTGGCTGACCAATCAGAGCAGACTGGGCTTTCCAGGAGGGAGGCTTAAAGAGACAGGAGCTAACACAGTGTTCAGACAGAGGGTGAACAGAGGTGCTGCAGCAACGGACAGTAAGAGAACATAAGTTTAAGGAACATAAAAGCATGTCAACTTTTTAGTAGACGCCAAAAACATAAATCTGATAAAGAGAATGATATGGACCCTTTATATGAGTGGGTTTCATTGCTGTGCTACACAATTCAGTCTTATCTTAACTTGTCTGCCACTGTGAGTCTTTTGCTTTTCAGTCATGTCATCAGATTTTCAACAAACACTCAATATTAAAGCCAAAGCTGCTGCTTGACTCAAAGCTGCTGTGGACTATTATCCGTCCACACACGCCACATGTGCTGTGTCTCTGTGCACAGATCAGGAGCTGTTGCTTCCAGCTCACATCATTCCGAATCAACTATATTAATCCCTGAGGAAATGTAAGGACATATTAAGACAATACAACTGCTTGGCAACATAGGACAAACCCTGGGATGATGAATTCACTCAGCGGTGGCACATCTGGAACAGACCTGTTGCATTTTCAATTTACAGCTCAGATTTGCTGCCGAAGTAAAAGCTTGTTGTGGTTAAAAAATTGAGTAAAAATATTGATCTGTGAAAAGTGTGGATCAGGAGAAACAGACACAAACAAGACTCTTATCACAATTACTGCTGAAAATATAAGTTATACATGTTACAGATAACATCCATGATAAAGAACTTGTTACAGGAAATGAAGATTTGTTTTGTTTCTTATCAACCAGATCATGTCTAAGGACAGAGGATGTCTTATGCCGGACAGATTATAAAACCTCTTGAGCCAAATGTGTAAAAATAAAGTTCACTGTGTTTCTGGATTTTAGTCCATTTTTTATTTCTATTTGCAGCTATTATCCTTAAACTATTATTCCTACATACATACTTTTGGACGTCAGTATAATTAAAGTCTGAAACATCCTGACTTTAGTGTCTCAGACATGACAGAGTCTTTGCAGGTTGAACTGATGCAACAATATCAAAATGTGTTCATTAATAATGCAGCTTTATTAACTGATCCAACAGAGGAAACTAACACACTCTGCTTCTGTTATTTTCCCCATTTTACATCCACGAGAAATATATAAGTCAACCATTTGATTTTTGGCTGCCAAATAGATCAGATGCTTTTTCATAGACTGAGCTGCAGAATAAACACACGTTGATCACTTAATCACTTTAATCAAACAGCCATTAGTGTGAAGCTTTAAAAACATTCACTGTGCCATGATTCGCCTCAAAGAAAAAGATGCGTGTAACAGAGGCAGCCTTGAACACAGCGATGCAATGAGAGAAAACTGCAGAGAAAGAAAAGTCTCTGGAACATGATGAAAAAATAAATCAGCGGAAATGAAGCACAATAACTTTAACGTTGTTTTTTTTTAAAAGCTTGTTAAATTGCAGTGATGCAGAACTGCATCATCAACTCTCTTAATTTAGATAATAAAACAATTTCGCATTTGAAACAGGAGAGAAAGTGTCTCACCTCCGCGCCTTGATGCCTCAGATCCAGAGGACAGATCCAGCCTCTGCGCGCCTCTGCAGAGATGCGCGCAAATCAACGCATGTATGAGCTTATGTGCAGGACTAATTCCATGCATCCGCAGTCTGAGCCTGTTATGTCTCAGCTGGAGGGATTTCTTTGCATTGCATCTACATTTGCGACATGGTTTGCGAGAGCGCCGCTGCGAGGATAATCAACAGGTGCAGTCCGGCTGATGGAGGATGAAGCGCTTTTATAGATCCGCACTTAAACTTGACTGACAGCTCTGATGCATGTGGCAGCTCCTGTTTAAACCTGCACAGCATCGCAGAAAAATTGTGATTATAGCACAGTTGCATCAACAAAAGCTATTTCTGTCTTTTTTCACCTCACTGTAATATTCCCATCTATAAAGAGAGAGGAACCATAAAATGTCCATTATCAGGAGCAGTAAATAGTTCTGAGCAGGTGCAGGTGCAAAAGCTCAAATCACAGTCTGGATTAATGCAGGAGGTCAATGCCACAGTGGCTCTAATGTTTGAACTGATCCCTTCCCTGCTCACAAATATTTGTAAAAGGGACCAAGAGGGCAGCTGATAAGGAGGTGAGGTGATGTCTGGATGTTGACTGGCCTTTGTGAGGACGACACCCACAGATGGAGCTCTGCATTCATGGTGCAATTGTGCAAACTGACTCACAGTTTCTCTCCAAACAAGCCAAGACGGAGACAAAACACTCATGTCTAAATGCTGGCATTAGTGGATTGATTCTGAATCAACATCCCGGTGTGAAGCTGGACAACCGGGTCCTGGACAACAGGAGGATCCTGATGTGAAGTCCGCAGTGGAAATTGTATTCAGTGTGTCCGAGGCTTTGGCGTGTTCATTTAAAGCTGCAAGAGATTGGTAGTAATCAAAAGAGGTTAACTCTCCCCAATCTCCTTCCTGCATGTATCCAATCACAGCTCTGTCTCCTGTCAGCGGGATCTGTTTAGGCAGAGGTGAGCCAGAACTTATCCTTGAAGAAATCTATAAGAAGAAGTCAAAACACAGGAGGACAATAAAACACAAGGGAGAAAAAGGCAATGCTGAAATGGAAAATTGCAGTTAAAAAATGTGTCATGTCCGTCAAGTCAGAATCAAAATTGTTGGTCAAATAATTTAATAAACACCCAGCACAGAAACTGTTCAGATAATAGCTTGTTCCTCTAAACTAAAGACTTCTTTTAGAAACTGTGGGAATATTAGCAACAGAAAAGGGAGTTTCCTCAAAAAGCAAAAATAAAGTCATTAGGGAAGATGAAGATAACATGAACTACAGGGGAGGACTTGCAGCTCGACTATTGCATCTTGTTTATTGAAGGCTTTTAAAGCTTCATTGTAACTGAAGAACTGTCTTTTCTTGTTAAGTTGGTGAGACCAAAGCTGAGGACTTTCTTCTTCAGTTTGCTCTTTTATCGCCACTGGTTCTGACTTTTGTTTGCATAGAGCCTTTAGCCACATGTTGTGCAGTACAAATACACAGTAACAGAGTTTAAGGTAAAACAGGGGGGCAACTAATTCCTGCCCCTGAGCCTAATAGCTGCATTCATTTATAGGCAGTTTATAGGACATATTTTTGTTCATTTATATAATCTGCCAAGTGGGGAAACCATCTCACAGCGGCACTGTACAGCAGATAATTGTGCTTGTGTTTCCCCGTCTGTGTGGCTTCGTAAGTGTTTCCAGATTTCAGGGCATTTCACGGCTTTATATTCTATGTTCTCAAGTATATACATGTACGGCCATAAATAGTGTGCAGCTGCAGGAGCCCTGTTTGACATTACACGCCTACTTTCTCTAATGTTAAACAAGCAGACTGATGGGGGACAAAAACATGGGTTCTGGCCTTGTACGTTCATTAAAGTTAGATTAACAGTACAAGCAACAGATGCAACATTTGATCATAGCATCTACTGTTTTTGTGCATGATCACCAGCAGCTGGGACACTTTGTTCAAAGGGAAGACTAAGCTACTGGTTGGGTGAAAAAACGCTGTGCATGAAAATGAGAAGTCTCTTTAGAATTTAAACTATACAATACTTCTAATTGGCTTTTTAGCTTTATGCAGATTTGCTGTCAGAAACTTTGGGAAGGTCTTTTGTTGTTTGTTGACCGTCAATGCTTTTGTCTGACATTTGCAGACAAAACGAAGCTTGAAAAGCTTTTGAACAATTTGAATAGCGAATGAAATAGTGAGTGCGTGAGATAAAGTAACGTAAGACAGATGAACTCAGTGACAGGGACGAACATCATTGGAAACTTGGTCACAAACTAAAAGTCTCCTGTTGACACTTGACTCAATAGCTGCTTTAGAGACACTATAGGATTAAAAACTGTCACCGTAGCTTCTCATATAGGCAGCGTTCCCATCACTCAGAGAGCTTGTCTCCAAGGCCAAACATACATTGTGAGAGGAAAATTCGCCAAATGCTAAGCAATAAAGAGGAATATCTGACAGCGTCACCATGTTAGGTTTCTACCTGAAGATAGCTTTACCCTGCAAAGCCTGTGGACAACTGGTAAATATTGACGGGGGGTTAAAATGTGTTATCTCATGGTGTCATCTCCAAGTGGGACATAGCTCCCTCAGTCATAATAGTTTGACTCAGTCGATGTTACAGGATGATGTACAACTGCAGAAGACTGTCCTCACACTCAACAGCCCCCTATACATAATGACAGTGACACACACACACACACACACACACACACACACAATTCCACTTTGTGCTTTTGTATACACCTTTTTTATATTTATATACTTATATTTTTATCTAATTATATGCTTGTGCTGCTGCAATGCCCGATAGTCCCCTATGTGGGAATCAATAAAGAACGATCTTATCTTATGTCATCTCTTGGCAACAACACAATGCTGGTTTTGTCTGCCAGATCTATACATTCTGATCCTTTGACCTTGTAAAGACACAGATAGTGTCAGAGATGTCTCTTATCTAACAGGCAGCTTGAATTACTTTTTGCTTCACAGCCTGGTTTTTCATTCAGTTTTTCCTGTAAATAGTGGCTACACCCATGATGGCAAAAATCTCTGTTCATTATTTTCTGATGAGTAAAGACAAGACAAAAAAAATATCAATACCACTGATATGAAGCCTAGTTTAGAATATCTAGCTAACTTCAATAGGATGGATACAACAACAATCTTCGTAGCGCTGTGATCTCTGCTGCTGTGAACACTTCTCTTTAGTCTAGAAAATCCACGAGATGTAAATTTATCATTAAAAACTGTCTCATGTTTAAACATGCATGTGATTAATTCACTAAGAGAATAGAAAAAAGAAACACCTCATGTGTGGCAAATTATTGGGCACAAAGTAATTAAAGTAAACGCAAAAAATACAAAACAATAATTGACAATTAACTGATGTTTGCAGTTAACTGATCTGGATCATTTTAAAATCAATCCTGTATCTTTAAAATTTTCTTTTTCAATCAGCCTAACAATCATAATAAATCACAATGCTTCATGTGAAATCTTTCTACCCAGGAGCCTTTTGACCAAATCAGATCAATTTATTTTGTACTTGTCCACATGAAGCTCTGGCTTTGAAGCAAAACGTAAAATAATAATAATAAAAAATAAAAAATGAAAAATCCTCCTGAATAGAAACAGGAAAATTCCCTGAATATGATTTAGCTACACAACCATAATGTATTGCAAAGCATAGAGGAGCTGTCCAGGTCACAGCCTGTTTCTTTAGGAGAGCTGGAGATAAAATAAGAGTGAGAAGCATCAAAGAGCACACATACACAACTACACACAAATCAGCTGAAGATGTTGAGCGAGCAAGAGCTCACCGACAAAGAGGAGCATTAGTGTCAGCTCTTGACAAAACAGATGTGGCAATAAAAGAAAAGACGGTGAAACTCTTCAGTGTAGCCTATGTTATCACCAGAGAGGAGGCTACCTTCACCGTGGAGCTGGTGGCTCTCCGTCGCACAAACTACCTGAACCTCAGCACAACACATAGTGAGCAGACGTGCTGCATGTTCACCACAGCCATCAGTTCAGGCTTCACT
Source organism: Centropyge bicolor (assembly GCA_037975185.1). Classification (NCBI taxonomy): domain Eukaryota; kingdom Metazoa; phylum Chordata; class Actinopteri; family Pomacanthidae; genus Centropyge; species Centropyge bicolor. The sequence goes on along the minus strand of JBBMOC010000013.1, from coordinate 140,119 downwards.
GAGGAGCTTCAGAAGATCAGCCAGGTTTGTTTCTATCATATCTGGCGCTTCAGTCAACCGATCAGAAGAGCCAGGAGCTAATCTACTGCATCTACTTTCAGATCGCCAAACCGGTCTTTATTATTTTCAGTTTTCAGATTGACTTACATTTAGGAAATGGTCATGGTTTGGATTGAAATAGACCCTTTCACAATGTTAATCATGTGTTAGAAAACCAAGGCAAAGGCAAACTTCTCGCATGTGCAAACTAATGTGGAAAAGCCTTAAACCTGCATTCTTTTTAATGGCCAGCAGAGGATGACACCACTGGTTGTACAGACGTCTGTGGCATGAAAGTTTATAAGAACATGAACCTAATTCTCACTTGATTCATTACCCATGGTTCATGGTCTCAACATTGATCTTCAAGCCTCTTCAAAACAGCATGTTTATTTTGTAAATTATGGTCCCATTTAGAGTATTGCAGAATATACTTTAGGGGCGTGGCTACCATGTGATTGACAAGATACTACCACAGCATGTCCTCAGGTTCTCGGTCAGATATAATCGGCACAGAGGCAGAGCAATGCATACCCTCCCCAGCTCCACTTTCTCAGCCTTAATACCAAACTCAAAGATTTAAAGCCATTTATAAACCAATGGGTGATGTCACGGTGGGGTTAGATTTGGTTCTCCCTAAATCACAGCTGTTCGTTTCACTGGTAGATTCACAAACCAAGGCTGTGCATGTGTTGAAAGCTCTGCAGATCAGGTCACACCTGAACAGAAAAATACATCACACAATACCTGACGATAATGATTGCAATCTTCTGCAGCCTGCTTAGTGTTTTAGTAAAAACATAGTGTTTTTGTAAAAACATTTCTGAGAACTTGCTAAAAACCTTAACCCAGTCCGTCATAAACAACCAGTGCCACAGTGATTTGTGAATAAGCCATTAGATAAATACAATTAGATGGCTTTGAAAACAACCTCAATTTACAGATATTTGAAAATGGAACTGGAAGTGCAACCTTAATATGGGTTCATCATGTAACCCTGAATCAGAAGAGGCTCTTTAGTAAAAGCATGTTGTGTCAAGATTATTAAGGCTTTTCATAGTTTAGTCGAACGACACGCGCAACTATTTATAATTGCCATTACTGCAGAGAGTGCCACGGTTCAGATGATTCCCATGGTAATCTCACTTCAGTTGAATTGAACAATTATGTTTCCGGGGAATGATTAGACTGTAATTATCATTTACATTGTATTATATGCTTGTTTGTGTTTGCCATTAATAGCGCTCCTTAACGCAGTGTGAGACAAAACACTGATCACTGTCAATCGGCACATCCTTTTCTGAACATACTGAAACGACCACGCTAGCTGCCGAACACCTAAAATCATTTACTACCGTGATAATGAAAGGCTGCTCTTTAAGTGGTCCCCCGCACGCTCTAAATTTGCTGCCTCGATTGGCATCTCGCTGCGACACTTTACAGATCTGCTCAGACCAGAGTTCAATGAACATTATTTAAATCACTATCTGGCGTGTAATGTCTCCTTCAAAGTCTGCGTTAATGTCAGTTTCACTGCTTGATGTGTGAGCTGAGGAGGGAGTAGATGGCAGACAAAGAAACATAAGGACAGAAATTATAAGAATGTACAGCCATGGCAGCAGCTCTGTGAGACTATGGAGCTACATTACCCATTTAGTAAAGTTGGTTTGCAACAAGGTCACAATGCCAACACGCTGATGTTTAGCAAGTATGCTGCCTTCAATATTTGCAATCAAAGTTCAGCAAGCCAACATTTGCTAATTAGCACCGAACAAAAAGTACAGCTGAGGTTTATGGGAAAGTTAGTGTTGCAAGTATTGCACAGAAATTTTGAACTAATGATGGCAATAGCCAAAATGGTGGACGACCGACCAACAAGGTTTAATCTTAAGGTCAATAGAGATGAGATTTCCAAGGTTGGGCACTCTTACAGTTATTAAATAGAAAACGAAGTCTAAGTAACATTACTGAAAAAACAAGGTCTATGAAAAATTCTGTGTACAATGAAAAACATACAAGGAAAGGTCAGGAGGAGCTACAGCCACAAATACAATAGGGAGCCAAAAGGGTTTGGGGGGGGTCGCTGCCCAATAAGCCGGGACGATCTAGAGGAAGATCCACTCAAGGCCAATGCAAAAGGTTGGTGAAAATATACACACAGAATTAAACAGGAAGTGCAAGATGTAAACATGGCTGTGCCCTAGAAGGAGTGGCATACCCCGGATTGAACAGACCCACTACCTCACTTCCTGGATCAAGTTGTGGCCTAAAACACAGAGGAGGCATTAGGGTGGGCAGATGGAAATTAAAGACACCTGTACTATCATGACAAAAATACAAAACATAAGAAGAACAGAGAGATAAAATACAGTGACCGAAATCACTAAATGGCATTAAAGGGTTTCATAGCTTTTACCTTAGCAGTCAGGAATTGGGTTAGCTCACTTCAGGAGGAACAAGCAGTCACCTCTTTATCACCAATCAAACAACCCAGGGAGTGTGTTGGCCATCATGTGGAAATCTGGGCTACAACATTAAAACAGTCAACAACAAATAAGACCTCAATGTAGACAAGGACAGGAAACAAAACTCCCTCACATACACACCTCTCATGAGCTGTAGTGTTGTTACAGACTGAGGCTTTACCTGCCCTTTAAATAGAGGACCATGAATGAGCTACACCTTGTGCCTGATAGACTGACCTTTAAGGTGGACCAGCTAACCCCACTACACCAGGCTGTGAAGAAACCCTGTGATTACTCTGACCACTGAAAGTAGCCTATCTTTTATTTTAATGACTTACCAACGTTTGTAACTGCAGAGTGGGTGGCTCATTGGAAAGTGAGAAACCTTTAATGGATGATAACAATTATACCAACATTATTGTCAAAAAGAAAGACAAATAGCCACATTTTTACAGCCTGGCATATAAAATGTTTCCTTAATAAAGTCTCATCTACAAAGCATTGGTACAGTACAATAATTGTACTTTCCTTGTATAAACTCTATTATAAGAGTAATGGTGTGTAATAAGAAAACCATTTGAAATTAATTTTTGTTAAATGCGTATATCTAGAGTGTTTGAAATTTTGCTTTGATATATGGTTCACATTTTTATTCATATATATTTAGGCCACTCAGGTATCAGTAGTGGTCTGGTCTTGTTATAAAGCTGAACATGATTGCTTTGAAACACCTTTCTCTTATTCACTTCTATTTTTTTAGCAGACCCAGTAAATTCAGTTTCCATGGTAATATGTGTATTTAGGCAATCCTCTTTATTCATGTATGCAGGAAAAACATGCATGTGAAAAATTAGGATGCATGTGATCGACTTATCCCAAACCTGCGATACGAGTATCTGCAGCACGGTGGTACATGGAAGCTGGTGCTCAGATGCAAATCAAAGGGCTCCAGACTGCATCTAATGGCTCAGACTCTGTATGATGGTGGATGCTGATTATTCTCGTCCTTCACCTGAGGTCACTAAAATGAAAAGAGCATGCTGCCTCCATTAAATACCTTGTCGCAACCTGTTTCTCTGAACTAAACAGCACAGAGTGACAGTAGTGGCATATCCCACAAAATGAAAAGAGAGCTCCTGAGGATATAAAGTTAGTCAGATAAAAGCTGTATGTTTGTTGTATGTTCCAAAAAATCTGACAAAATAAGAAAATAATAGTCATTTTTGTATTACCCCATTACAGCCAGAGGATTACTCACTGATGTTTCCAGACAAACAATCATTTGCTGTATAATGGACTCACATCTTTTCAGAAGAAAGGTTATTCTGTGGGAAGCACCAACCTCCTGAACCTGCAGCATCAAGGTCTTATGTTTGAAATATAATGATTTAAATCATCTTTTTTGGTTACCTGTGTCTCTAATTTGGTCTCTCCGGCACTTTGGCATTAAAACATGAATATAGCACATGTTTACCGAACAATGCATGAGACTCATCTGTGACAACACTCAAATTCAAGGATATTCATTCAGCAAAACACCATTGAATCACAAATGTAGCTCCTGTGAGCACAGAGATTTACTTCTCTGAGTGATGTTCACAGCAATGGACGTTTTGTTTTGCATGTGCACGATATATATAGCTATATATTCCTCTAAAGGTTGGACTCCCCTTCAGCCAATGATAAGATCTTGATTCATCTCATAGTAGTTAGCGCTGGTGAGCCATCGATTGTACAGATCATGTTGTCCCTAATAATGTACAGTGTAGATTCACAAATCATCTTTTATTCCACAAAATTCAAACTAAAACTAATACACATATGTATCTCCATGTGCAGCATATGTAAAGGATCAATTCAACATCATGGACACATCACTGTATTCACTTTCTCGCCGAGTGTGATGAGAAGATTGAAGTACAGCCACACTTGCGATTATGCTCTTAATGCTGTTATCTCAAGATCAAAAGCTAATTATTTCATTATCTTGTGAAAGCGAGCTTTGTTAACTGGAGATAAAGAGATAACCAACCTGTTATCAAAGAAAACAAAAGGTTGTTCATCTTCATACATATAACGTTCATCGTCTCAGCTTCTGAAGATACCAAGAAGAAATAGTCTCTGATGAAACCACAAGTTAATGTTTTTACACTTTTCTTTCCCACCGATTAAAGAAGTCAGATGTTACATGTTAATCACAGCCTGGTTTCTCTTACAATCACTAATAATTGGACTTCTGATGACACAAGTCAGCGGCAATTCATTCATTTCATTCATTTTTCTGTATGGTTAACAACATGTACTTCGCAATGGTTGGACCTGCAACAGAAAAACCTGAAACTGAGCATTTCAATGGTACATCAGGTTCAATCAGACTGAAAAGTCTTTGACACTGATTTCAGATGTTGATCAAAAGACCCATGGTCAGAATGAAGTGGTCAGAGCCAGATGGATGGACTCGGCTATATAGTCCAAGTTACCGCCGTTGATTGCGCTGATGTTTAGACAGCCATCGGGGAGCAGGTACACATGTCTCCTCTGTGACAGGAATTCCACCTGCTGACCTGAAGAAGACATAAAAACAAAAGAGAATATTGTGAAATGTTTGCTTTGTTGTTGTTTCATTGTAAAAGAAGTGGTTGCATTTAAATAAAATGTTCATCAATGTTCTGGTATTCATGTAAATAAATATCATCAACAATCATCTCCATTGTGTTAAATGATCAAATAAACTGTAGTAGTTCTGAAAAAATATTTCTCTCAAATCCTTTTGATGGCACCAAAATCAGAAACATTAATTGCTTTCAGGTTAAGTCTATGTTATAGGCATAGAAAGGCAAATGCATTTCATATTTATGTATAAAGAAGAATCATATTCAATGCATGTTATATTTAGACAGAGCCAGGACGTCAGGCTTTGGTTCACAGTGATTCATCTAAAACAATGAACTGTAAATTCCATTTATCTTTTTCAAAGTATTGTACAAAAGAGCACAGAAAATCAAGAGCTGAGAAACTGAACATCAGTGTTTTGTCTTGTGTAATGAATCATTTGCTGCTCCAGATTGTTTGAAAAGTAACTCTATAGAAGATCAACATGGCGGAAACTGCCCTATCTGCCGCTCACCATTCAGGCCTGTGCAACAGTAGAGTCCATTTTGCTCGGTCAGGTGGTCCCAGCGACCTGGAGTTCCCAGAAGCCTCAGCTTTTCTCTCAAGATGTCTCTGATCAACCTGCATCTTGCCACAATGCGCTTTACTTCTCCCTGCCTGGGAAGCGAAGTGGACAGTATAGGACTATAAACATGCAAAACATTGCGTGTGCATTGCATAAATGAAGGATTCTGCCACCATTAAATGCTCTACTGTTCAACTGTTTGCATGTCTGTCCATCATATCTGTGGACATCTACTGATACAGTAGAAATGTGGCCATGCAAACCACATTCTTCAAATACAAGATTATTCATTTAAGTGTTGCGTGACTCACCATTCAACAAGATGGGCTGGGTTACTGAGCACAGTGGCGACAACATGTGCTCCTCCTACAGATGGCTGGGCCCACAGAGACCTGACTGTTGTGTCAGCTTGGGACTGCACAGATAACCGGAGGGAGTTCTGCTTCAGGACACACAGGAGGTGTCCGATAGCCTCACCTGGTGAGAGGGAGGGAGTAGATGAGTCTGGTGTAAAGCCACACCATGTTCCAGCAATGATTTGATGTCAAATTTGCCTTCTATTAGGTTTCTAGTATTGAAAATGAAGTTCAAGAGGGACAACGTTTGAATCAGAAAATAAAATTCGCTTCTCAGTTCTGGCGAGTGAATATTCACCAGATCACACAGAAGCGAGCTGATCTGCCTCACAATGAGCTACCTGACACTCACACAAAGCTCACGAGAGAGTAAAAATGAAAGGCAATAGAAAGCATGACTGTGACTCTATGAGCTCAAATTTTCCTGGCGAACAATGAATAAGGCATGAATGCACATGCTCTTGCCTATTGTATGGGGGGTTAACACCGTCCAACTGCAAGGAAGAAATGAAAATTGAGTTCAAATTGACTTGACTGTATTTTCCTTTTATAGCGGAGCAGCTCTGGGCTGTACTTTTGCAATTACAGATTAGCTTTAATATAGCATGGGCTCGTTTTGACATGTACAGTCACTTTAGCCATATAATATTAAATAAGATAAGACAAACCTTAATCGATCCCCAGTGGGGGAATTACTTGTGGCAGCAGAACAATGACGGAGATAAGGGCAGGTAATTATAGGAAGTAAGAGACAACATTTGGAGACAGTAATTACAGATACACAAGTAAGAGACAATTCTACAATTTCATTTAGTAGATGCTTTTATCCAAAGCAACATACATTCAAATGCTGATGGAACAGCCAATCAACACATAGCCTGCAGGGGCCAGGGACTGAAATATCAACCTTCTGATTGGTGGACAACTGCTCTTACCCCCTGAGCTACAGCCAATTTAATTTCTAATTCATCATGGTAATTGACATGGAATATGAGTGGAACATAAATCCTTGAAATGAGAGATATTCTGAACTTTCTCACCATATAGCCCAAAGCAGTGGGAGAAGGACTGAGCACAGAGGAGCTCCATCCCCTGAGATGCACAGTGCTGTACAGGCCAGGCGTCCCGCTCTAAGTCCCCATAGCAGAGCGCCTGAGTAGGCAGCAAGAGGAAAGGGAGAAGCCTATGCCTCTGTTGAAACATGTCAAAAGCAAAGCAGGAAGCAAGCAAATTTTAATTTGAGTCTAGTAAAGAATACATTTCTCCTCTCTTCTGTCTTAAATGTCCAGTTACCATGACGAGCTGTAAAATCACGGCCCATTGATTCTGGGAGAGGTCTGCTCCGGTCGGGTAGTGGGCAGAAGCTGACAGGACAACGACACTTCTCTCCGGAGCCTTCTCCAGATCCTCCACGAGCTTCTCCAAACAGACGCCTCGCTGCTTGTCATCCCAGTAGCAATACTCACGGATGTCTTGGATCCCTGCGGCCTGGAAGATACCAGCCAGTGAGTCTGCAGGGAGGGTCAAGACAAAACATTAGACACCTAGAGAAGACCTCCTCAAGATCAATACCACTTTAAAACCCCACGATGTAATGACAGTATAGAGCCACAGCTGCGAGTGAGTAATAGAATTATCCAACTGACTGACCTCTGCATTTGATAAAAAAGTATTTTCACAGCTTCCTCTCTCAATCACGCACTGTATATTTCACGTCATATATTGATTTTGAAAATGAAAAGTTTCCATCATGCACGTCAACATCTTAATCGTGCATGCACAAGCATGGCGGTGCATAGAACACATTTCTCAGGCCTTACATCTAAGCGGTACTTCATTTTAATGTGTCTCACAAGATAAAATACTGCAGTTTTTCTGCTCACAAGTGTCCAAAATCCCCATTCAATCACCTACATATGCAAAAATAAAGTGAATATACTTTATCTGGAGTGTAAATTTCTGTGAATGAATGTCCAAATAAGGTATTTATGGCCAGTTATCATCCGTCCACCTGTTCACATGTCCTGTGTCTTCTTCATGCACTCAACTTCTTTCCCCCAGAAATCTTACAGTGTGCATCTCACAGTGGCATATGTTGCAATATATAGAATCTCTGTCCATTGTTTACTGGTGATTGATTCATATGGTCTTTGTGGCCTACGTCTGTGGCATCCTCTCGTCTTCTTGGTAACATGATGTATAGGTTAATATATAGGAAGTGCATAGTTTAAATCACTACAGTGGGATCTCTTAAAGCCAACACACTTGCGGTTGCATCTTTAAAAGCTGTTTAGAGGAAGCAAGGTTTGATTTACCATCACAAGGGGAGGAGAGGTAGACCGGCCCGCACCAGGGAGCACAGACATCATACCAGTGTTTCAGGAGTTCAGCCCCGAGACGCACAGCAGCAGTAAAACCAGGAGTCTGGACGCCAACCACCTGCAACAACAAGACTAGGTATAACTGTGACTGAAGCTACAACACTTGAGCTCCTATTGATTTACTCTAAAGCTGGATGGATATTTGCTGATTACTCTGCACTGTGGCTCCAGGTAATGACATACATAATGCCGACTGATTGGATGATTGTATACAAGCTGCTGTTTCATCTCCATGTGCTTGTTGCTGTACAAACTGAGGTGTAAATACACACCTAAGCTATAATTAGCATTGGAGTTTATGTAGAGCTGAGATTACCCGGTTCTCCACTACGGCCCGAGAGCGCTTCCCCAAAGCGGCCTCTGTGGCTCGGCGGGTGAATTCTGTCAGACCGAGAGAAGGTGGATACTCTGGACGAAGGGTGGGATCGACGCTTAACTGTCGCTTTATTTTTCCAACAAGATGCAGCTCAAAGGTTTTCCCCTCCTCGCTGTAGTGCTCTGCAAAAGACAGTTCTTGCAAATGTTTTTTTTTTTCATCCAACCAAACTCTGCATCGAACTGCAAAACATCATGACGTATCACATTAATTTAGAAAGGAAAAGAGAGGTTGCAACGACAGAAATCTGTAATTGAGACTCTCAGAAAACCGACACTGAAATGGAAGGAGCAGATTATGTTCTAGCAATTAAGAAGTTGTGTGAGTAACCGGTTAATACTGTGCTGTACGCCCGGGTCAAGATTTTGAAAATTACTGCACCGCTGAGAAGATAATAAGGTATAAAGGGATTTTTGGGTTTAATTGCAGGTATTTCAAGAACACTCAGGTCCACCTGGAGCGCCCGGGTGGCCCCATTAACATCTTGCCATGGCGAAGGAGGTTCCTGAACACCCCTTCAGAAAACTACTGGTGATGTCACATGGACACTTGATCCCTGTCCTCCACTAATCCTGGAGCTGCTGATCCATAGATTTAGAACCGCTGAACTATGACAGTGTCAATATTGGTTGATTTTACTGTAATTCTTCTGGTTCCCTGTGAGGTCTTGATTAAAATATTTTGAAATATTTGAATAACACCTCATAACAAAATGTCTGCCTGCAAATTGAGTTTCTAATTCAATTTTAATTAGTCAATGTAAATGGATGACAGGTGTCAACTGAGTATTTTGTTCAACCTCTAATTTAAAGCTGATGGAGTCTCTTGCTCTTGCATCATGAAAGCTGTTGTCATGCATCCTTCCTGTTGTATTAGAGATTGTTTGTAGGCCTGCAGACACATTATTCTGTGAGGGGGTTCAAGTGACATGTTTCACACAACATATTTGTGACAATAGACAACATCCAAACATCATAATTAACTGAAACTCGAGATGGAAACAGGAGCAGGAAAATCCCTTCCTCTGCTCTATTTCCAGGTTGCAACGAGTGATTTAAGAACATGAAGACGAGCAGACTCACCTCTCCCTGCCAGGTAAACTTTCCTGGCATCAGTGTCTTTCTTGAAGGCAGACAGCAGCCTTGTGTCTGGACTCACCGCTGCACTGTGAGTACGGGGAAACACAGAGAGATGACCTCCCGGGTCTCCGCTTTGGTTGACCCCTCTTCCATCGAGGCTGCTGCCGGATCGGCTCATCTCGAACCAGATCAGCCTGCGAGCTGCCAGCCTTTTGTTTAGCCTCTGTTGCCAGGCGACAGCACGTATTTGGATGCTGTCACCCCGGCAACGGTGATGGATGAGTTTGTCACCAGCTAATTGGTGCCCTGCTGAGTTTACTTTGGCCATCGCACTGAGCCATCATCAAATAGGCCTGTCCTGAAATGAAAGGATCAGTTTTCAGATTCGGTGAAGACAAGACACTGATGACAAATCACTTCAAAGAAAATTCTCTGCTGCTCATGAAGGCTTGGTTTGTTGGTTCTGAGCCTCCTTAAAATTGATTATGACACGTTGGCAAGAGTCAAGAAGTCACCATTTCAGAATCAGAATCAGAATCAGCCAAGTGTGTTTACACATACGAGGAATACCAGTTTTTATTGCCGTCAGTGAACTAACATGGGAATAGAAGTACAGCTAAGAACAATGAAAACCAATACTGAACAAATGAAGGTAAAGAATGGAAGAGAATAAAGAATGGTCTGTCATGTGCACAAGTATGTGACAATATATTTGCACATTTTGGAAATGATTTCTTCCTTCTACTGATCCATCTTTGCACAGAATAGATGATCTTTTCTAAGACCTCCTAGAATTTTTCAGAGATTGTAGAATGATGTTTCCTTTGAAAACCTGCTTCTGACTAATTAAAATGTGGTTGAGTAAATTAATGTGCTTATAGTAGAGGTTTTCAAAGCGGGCGCCCCCGAGAGGGGTCTTGTTTCCAGGGAGGTTCAGTGGATGGAAATGAAAATATATTACATTGGTTGTTAAAAGGAGATCAGACAGAATAGAAGAGATTGTTCAGAGATACAGAAGGTTTGAGGAATTTTAATTTTTTCCCCAATTTCCCAGAGTCAGAAACTAATAAACGCCTGTGGACAGACCTTTTTTATGCATGTGATATAACGTGAAGTTATGTCAAACAGCAAAATGAGACATCCAGGAGCTGAGCGAACCTAAGCAAGTGAACTAATGGAAGGTGAGGCGTCACCTTTTTCCAGCCTGTATCTGAGGAGAGTCTCACAGTTTCAGACTCTGAAACCTACACTAATGAAGAAGAGACACCCAGCTGCCTAACAGTGTGATGCTCTTTAAGTTATTGAAAGTGCTTCTGCATCAGGCATCTGTGAAAAAGCCTGGAACTTTTCTCCTGGGGAAGAAAACTGAAGAACTGTCATTTCATGGGGAAGTGAATTGAAAACCCAGAATCAGAGTAAACACCTTACAGGTTTTTTACGGGAGAGAAAATTAGTGAGCCGGGTTGTTTATTTCATTTTATGAAGCTGGTAATCACACATAACTGCACTAGATGGCAGTAGATGGCCAAACCAGGCGGTTAGTCTGGTTAGTCTTGTCAATTAACTGACCAGGAATGATTTAAGAGAGAGATTTAAGAATGATTTCTTCAGCCTGCTTCATCCACTGTTCTCTGGGTTATTTCTCTGTAAACCTGTGGACGGCTTGCAGAGAATCAGCTGTTTAAGCAGCAGCATTGTTGTGTGCAACAGTTATTTTGATCCAGGGAGAGAGTGCAGAGAATCACATCCTCCCCTGAAATGTAATAAATGTCCTTAGGGGAGCATTGCATTTAAAGAAATGTGTTTATTTGACCACGCTCTGATGCATTTTTATTAAATGTCCTGCAGAAAAATTGGCTTTCATTTCATTGTGAGGGAGAGACAACAAAACATTTACCTCTGACTTTGTCTTTTGCCTCGATTGTTGTGTGGGTCCTCCAAAATGCATTCTGGCTGCAGTTCAAATATCTGTGGGATGTTTGCACAGTGGTCTATGGGACATTACAGTCTAACAACAAAATGGGAACACAGGCACAGCAGTAACAGCAAAAAATTACTATAATGAAGCCACAGGTCAAACCAGAGGGGGTCGGGGGGACCACAGGCACCTCGATTCAACCATGTCAGGTTTGGCAGTTAAGTGGATTATCCTGGTAAGTTAGTTAGTTGGCATTAAGATTCCATTGCAATACAGTTGAATTACATTATTTCACGTTGAGAATAGAAGGATATGATATTTTGTGTGATGTGAAGTTAGTACAGTTGTTGTGATGAGCTGTTCAGCCTCCCACCTCTGTCGGCTTAATTGCAGCCTAAAATCTAAGTGAGTGCATCAGGCGTGTGGTCATTTGAGAAAAAGTCTTTGGACTCTCATACCTACTGCTATACTGTCTGATAATGAGGCTACTGTTAGAGTGTGATGACAGAGGTTGGACCTGCTGGTTCGTGCCTCAGTCACATGAAAGAATCCTGGATACTTTATTTAATTTAGGTGCTTTTGACTCAATTTAGTGTCTTTTTGTGACTTTCTTTTCATCTGAAATGCCCCTTTTTCTCAAAATATCCGTCCTGGAGAAAACTGAGCCTTAACGCTGGCTCAGGAGAAGTTGTTGGCTCACGTCATTCCAAGTCTACCGATTCACGTGTGTAATCAAGAGAAGAGAGAGAACAAATGCTGCACACTTCAAAGTAGAGCCAGGATTAAAAATGTTTAATCAGAGCTTTTCATCAGCGTGCAAACACTGCCTTTAAAAATGATTCCAGCAAAGCAACCTGGCCTGTAATTAGCTGTACCTTCAATAAGAAAAAAAATTACATTTACATTTTAAAAACTATTTGACTCAGTGGTTTAAATGTGTAGTTGGATCATAGACAAAAAAACATTTGAAATGTTTTTTGTCTATAATCACTTTCACTTTTTGTTTCCTGTGTTCACATCTTATCAAATAGTCCCAGTCAGTGGTGGCTTTTCTTTTCCTTTACAAAAGGAATTGATTTCTATCTATTCCTGCTTGTGGAAAACGATGTAACAGGAATCAGCTGATAAGAATGTGGCTCAACTCTCAGACTGGATAATTGTTTCCACTCCTGTTGTTGTGGTTGTCTGCTGGAAGATATTGAATTTTTCACACAGCCGGTCGCAGTTTGTTTTCAGATGTCATGTGTTCGGCCTTTGTTTATTTTATAAGTCCCAAGTCACGGAAATTCCTCTCATACCATGAAATGATGCTCGAACAGTAGCAGAGGATGATGGGATTTCACTGGGTGGAGGATTACGTAAAAAAGGGGAAATTAAGTTGTTTAGAATTGTGTCTTCCCAGCATGCCATTCAGGATCCTTCATGGAGTCCTGAGATAAATCAGAGATGATTAAAGGGATGAGAGAGAAAAAAATGTATAATGAGGTCATAACCTGATAGTAGATAAGTTTGCTGTAGAGGGTGTTGATGCACATGACTGTGGAGGCAAATAAAGGCCAGAATCATAATGTGGATGAATGTGTTTTAAATTCAACCCTTCTTTCTAGTTGGTCATTTGTTCCTTTGCAATTTCAAAAACTTTGGAGTTCAGCACAAATTCTGATGAAAATTTAAACTGATATAAAACTTTTTTTTTTAATCTTGAATTTGATGTATATATATATATATATATTTAAATATTGTACACTTCCAAGACATATTAACTAAAACATGTCAATGCTAGAAGCTCAGTGGTATTTTAACACTATGCTTTTAGTGATTTATATGATTTATAGCCTTTCTTTCCTTCCATAGGTGTGAGTATGCACACAGAACACACGTGAGCAACGTTACACATTTCAATAATATTTTAATTCTCAACGCAACAGATGATGTCATGTAACACACGACACGGAGACCAGATATAACAAAATAATGGATCATTTAGAGGCAATATTTTATCCATCAGGTTCATCATTTTTCTATATTTGGACAGTTCAAAGTGAATTATTGAATTTCTAACATGGTCTCTTACCAAAGGGAAACAGATCGGGAGTTTACAGACAACATGTAGCACGAGTGTTTTGCTACCTGCAGTTTATAATACGTTACCTTGCACACAGATTTATACTGACGGTGAACTGTTGACAGGGATTATGTTTGAGTTGTCCTCATATAAGATTTTCATGCGAGCCAATTAGAAACAAATATATTCCAAGGCCGTGGTATAAAAGGGGATTTAAGTGAGATAACTATTGTTTGGATACAGAGTCCAGAATCCAAACAGAAAGATTAAGACTGAAAACAGACACCAGGAGTGAAGATTTGAATGCACAGCCCTTTGGTTTAGCTGATATTACACTGAGGAGTTTGCAGATAGTGAAGACAGCCGTTCCACAATCATGACCTTGTATTAAGTTAGAGAACTTTTTACTACAGATTTGGTGCATCATAAATAGATAACTTACCAGATAATATACTGTACAAATGAATTTAATGCTTTTCAAACCACAGGCCACAAACACTGTGTCCAAGGGGTTACTGGAATGCATTTAAAACGTGAGTAAGCGTTGTCTTACTCAGAGCAAACAGTGTTTCGACGACACTGGCATCAACTTTGGTGTCATCTAACGTCTGAAGTGCTCAGTAGCAGCGGTCCACAGATGCAGCCTCCATCCAGACCCAATCAGCTGTTTCTCTACAGTCAGTCCAGGCGAGCTCTTCTTCAGCTCGTCCTCACTGCTGTTTGGTCTCATCCTTTGTGGGAATCACAGTATCGGCTTTAAAACATAGTTTGTTTCAGTAGCTTGACATTTTACAGTTCATCCGTCCTTCTCCTGCAACATGAAGCTGGAAAGAGATAAGACATATTAGCGTTTGCACATGAAATCAACACACACAAGTAAATCTCACTTGAGTAAAATGTTTGCATATGTCATTTTGCTCATGTGTGACTCAGATCTGTTTTCATGAAAGTGTAAACAGATTATCTTGTCAGTTCTGGTTTAGGCCACTTTTCGACCAATCGGATGCTGGTCTGACTTTTTGCAGTGTGACCTCAGTCTGACCAGTCAATATCAGAATTCACAGGACTTTTGAGAACTGAGTGTCTCGCTGTGAGACTCTTGTGGAGAGGCGCTGACAGATGTAGTTAAAAGCAGCCCCCTGACATCCTGAGACTTTGGATGAAATCTGTTTCTTTGAAGCCATTAACGTCACTATCTTACCGCTGCTTGTTCTGACTCCCTTCACACACAACTCAGGAAGTAGCAGCCACTGATCCACAAAAACCAAAGAAAAAAACTGTCTCTCTTTCTCCTCATCCTTGTTATCGTCTGCTCATGAATTCGCTGGCTTCCTCTGCAGATCAACTCAAAGCCTTAAACGCTGTCTTCAATGGCCTCCATGTTTACTTCTGTACAACAGTGTGCTGCATGTGACAATGTATGATGTGCACATTTTGCATATGCGGGTCAGTTCAGGACTTTGACCAGTTCACATTGAAATCTGATATTGGCCATGTTTTAACCATAATGAAACAGCCAAACAACAAAAAATAATCTAACCTGAGCCTTAAATCCCAGCACTGATGTTTCCAGTATGAACATAGCTAGCTTATAATCAGTATGACATTCATTTTTATAATTGAGCTATTTAGTCTTTATTTGTCTCTAAGTGTTTAGATACAGAAATTATCCACAATGAATCCAACATTCATCTGTTAGTCTGTTACTCACATATTTCCTTCCTTTTTCTCCATTAAAGACTTAGCACATGGTCGAACCTTTACCCTGATTGGTCATGTATAACCAGCTGTCTCATTATGAACCTCGTTATATCTCGATGTGCTGTTCAGACGTGACCTTATGAACAGATGTGTTTTTTCTGCGTGTGACTGTTTGACTTGTTGCCTCGTGCTGGTCACACCCTGCACAGTGCTTCAGTTTCTATCAGATAAAAAGCTCTGAGTCAACAACAACATTTAGTTGTTTTACAGGTTAGATGTAGGTCTGTAGTTGTTTTCATGTGTAAAAAACAGCATCAGTATCATCAATGCATCTGTTCCCTTTTATTCAGTTTCTCTTGCTAATTGAAGTAAGTCACTGGAAAGTTGCCCTCATATTTTCATCCTTTGTGAAACTCCTTTTTTTTTCTCCAACAACACAGCATTCTGATGCTATCACCTCCACCGTGCATGTCTCCACAGGAAGACATAAATTACCTGGAACTGTAAGCTTCACAGAAATGTGAATGCAAGCAGGAAAAAATATGCATGAAACAACCACAGTGTGGCCTCATCAGAATTAAAAACGACAGATTGGTCCAGTTTAGGACCCTTTTTGCAGGATGTACAGCAGAATTCCTGAAACCTGGGGCATGTTTTATAGATGAGGTTGAATTCAAGCTGATGCATTGGATGATTTGCTGGATCGCAGTTTGTGATGAAATCAAACCCTATTTCAACTTACTGGGAGGTGTTTCTAATATTTTGGCCTCCTGGATATATCAGGAACATATCTCTCATGCAATTCAACAGCAACACAAACTACAGCCTCCAAAACGATGTAAAGTCATTTTGTCATTAAAACAACAAACCAAAAGAAGAACCAGTGAATGATGTCAGCTACAAGCGAGATTCCCTATAAAAGCTATATAAAGTAATCTATTCAATTACCAATATGTGACTATTTATTAATCCTAAAATTACAACACAGTTTTCAACAAATAGATAACCTGAATCACAGTGACAGTTCAGCAAAAAAATCAGTCCAAAATCCTGGATTGTTAAATGATCCTACTTTCAGTTAAGCAGTACTAACACAGCAAAAACAATTTCCAGTTATGATTTATTACTTTCTTATCTGCTCAAAAAGCTCAACATTTTCGATTTATGCTCTTCTCATGTGTTTGCTCAACTCCCGGATGCCTCCATTTAAAGAGCGTGATGCAGTGTGATTGGTTCTGAAATCAGTCAGGCTTGAAGGGGAGTGTTTGGAGGTTTCCCGCAGGTCACCACCACCACCATGTTTTGCTTCATCCTGCTCCTTGTTTCATGCTCTCTTGGGCCCGATCTCAGTCTAAGCTAACTAAATGCACATTATGGAAGCTGCTGTGTGAAGCTGGGTTAGCTCTGAATTACAGGGTTCACAGCGCAGGGGGGAAAAAAGCATGAGAGCAGGTCGGTTCCTCCTGACACCATCACAACATCAGGTCGCCCTAATGTGCCCCTAATCATATGCTCACTGCAGCACCTTTACTTATTACATCAGCACTCAGGACGCCGTCAGATCACGTGGAGCTGGAACCTGCCGCACATTAGCAGCTCGGCCCTGAAAAAAGCTTGTCAATCGCAGCACAATGTTTGTCAGAAATTCTATTTCCTGTTAAACACATGACTTATCCTTAGAAATAACTGTTTATACATTCCTTAAATTAACTTCCATTTTTACTGCATGCTATATTTTAACTCTCATATTACAACGTGTCCATTAACACAGCACTGGGCTCTGAGGACACAGCATGCATGTGTGGGAAATAACTATAATTACAATTATATCTTCATATTTAGCAGCATAAATATACAGTTTGTTCCAGTAACACGCAGTCACTTATAAACGTGAGATGCCAGCCGTTATAAACACAAAGTCCTTTCACATTTGTCCTCATGAGTTGTCAGCTAATATGTCTGAAATATTTACACCATCATTTGGAGTAATGAGCCACTCGGAGTGACTTTAGCGAGTCAGTATTTATACTGGAAATGACATCTCTCTGTGTTTTGTGAAGGATATTTAGGTCTTTTTACAAGCTGAGAATAAGAACACGCTGCTTAAATACATATCCTATTTGTTTTTTTCATGTCATGAGAAAGCTCCTGCTTGTTGTCACCCATCAGATGTTGCTTTAGAGCTAAATCTGGACGGATCGGCCTCAGTGTTTTCTTGTCCCTGTGCCACTAATGTCAGCTTGTCACATGATGTCTTATTGACGTTCATCCTCCTATAGTTATATAGGAGGATATGTCTAATACACAAAATATTTTAGTGTGCATCTGATGAGCATGCAAGATAACTTCACATTTGAGAGATGTTGACAAGTCACTTCCACACTGATACTGTAATTGTGATGCAGCAGCACGACTGTAGCACATGTTTCTCTCTGTGCTCTGTGATACTGATATTGACTTCTGCCCTGTGACTCTGCAGGAATATTAGCCGTGTGCTCATGAGGAAGGCTGTGGTTGTGTTTCCAAACCAGCCTATCAGACATTCACACTGCAATTTAGTCCACAACCTAGTTTGCTGCTGCTCTTTGAAATAAAATGTTCCGCTCTTTGTTAGCTTAATTTTAGTGTTCTCAATCATGGATAAACTGTGCTAACAAACTCCCTCTGCTCATAACACACAGCAACGCCCTTCAAACACATGAAGATTTGATCTTAAATGCCTCCAATAGTCATATTAGGACTATTGCAGCAGCAGCAGCCAGTCTCACTTCAGAGCGTCGTGACTGACAAAAATAAAGGAAGAAACAGCAAAGTCAGTCTGTAAGACAAGAGACATGTGGGCTGCACAAACATCCTCCTCAGTGACCAAATACACCTAAATTTATGATTATGAAAGATGAATTAGAGAAACATGTCATGCAGAGAAACATCACTCTCGTCATACAACACGGTGCATACGTGACAGAAGCTGAAGGTGGCTGCATGCGGATGTTGATAAGGGCCGCGGTGATGTGCCTGCATGGATTTTCATGAAAACAAACTATTGATAATGGCTGTGTGTGCAGCGCGGCGCAGCCTCTCTCCTCTGGTAACCAGTGTCAGGGGTTGCACCTCCTGTTTTATCAGTCCTGGGATACATCAGCTCCTGACTTAATTAAGCCTGTCGCATGTTGTCTCAGGGTTTAAAGGAAATATGCTGCTCAATTGCTCTTTTGTGTCGCTGGGTGAATAGACGGTGGAGAGGACGACAGAGAGCGTGGTCTCCGGCAGATGCCTGGTGCCGCATTATTGACAATAACAAACCACTTCAGCCGTTCAGATTCTACCTGGAACTATTTGTCATATTCCTTCATTAAAGTCGTTTTCAGGGCGCAGCCTGGCCAGGAGTCGTTCTCAAACGGCTGGTCTCACTTACGTTTGTAATCCCGCTCAAAGCGCAGGGTGAGTGTGCTGAGCCTTCCCCTTGGGCTGATTTAATACGAACACACCAGGCTCCTTTTAAGGAAGACTTTTATATGCTCCTAAATGTCTCGCATTTTACAGCCCTATTGATTATCCCTGTAGGATTCCAGTGAGAGGGAAAGAGAAGAGGGGAATGATATATAATGTGCAAAGTAAACATTTAAAATGAAACATCCCCAATAAAACTGGGTCGTTCATGGGAATTCACATGGCTGGGCAAAGGCCACTTGTCAAGTGAAACTGAATTATGAGTTGAGTGAATTTAAAGTTCACGCCCTCAAATTGAACTATTCATTTTGTATTTGTACATTAGTGAAATGAAACGTATGGATTTGAATCTTAATTTTGGAGCTTCAAAGACTTTCAAACTTATTATATTGATACCAGCTACAATTTTAAATTGTGATAACATAACAGCACTTAAAACCTTCAGTGATGACACATGTTGGAGGCATCAAGCAAATATGATCAAATGTTACTACTAATAAATCATAAGTAATTTCATTTTTAACAATGACACTTAGCAAGTAAGATGTGTTCTTTGCCTTATTTGGCTTTTAAAACTAAATGTTGGAACTGGTGCTGCAAATCTTTTTCCAGGAATTTAATTTGAAATGGAATATTGAAATACCAAAACTTTCAAAACTCCCGAAAAGTTGGAAAAAATTCTAAATTGCAACAAATATCGTGAGTTATGTAAGTTGCATCAGAGATTCTACTTAGTTGATGGAAACATTCTTAAGAAATCTACCAATTATGCAATGGCTCATAATTGTGTAACATAAATGTCCCAGTCACGTGTGAGAGCTGTCAGCATGGAGTGGTGGATCAGAATAGTAATGAATCAACTACTGAGCCAGCCCTAGCTGACCCGTGCTAACGAGGCTCTTCTCATTGGCTGACAGCCTGGTAAACAGCCTCTCCAGTTGTAGGGGAAGTCTTGTGCATAAATGATAAAGATTTATCTGCTGCAGGGGGTGTTGGGCAGGGTCCACTGAGGCCCACTGACGGGCAGAGAGCCACACCAACATTTAAACATATCCTCAGAGCTGCTTTACAGTCATCTGTGTCATTATGGGACATTTTTCCAAACTATGAAATTGAGCAAAAATCTGCATGTGCAGTATGAAGAGTACTTCAAAGATAAAATTATTTTATATGATAGTGTTAACAAATATTAACAGGTGTGCTTAAAACATACCACCCAACACAGTACTGTAGTTATTTTTACTACATTGGCATCACGTGGATTCAAAGATTGATTACAGGTACCATAGTGCAGTAACCAATACAAGTACAAAGGTTTATGGAATCATGCATAGAAATCCAAATATTAAGTTCCTCTTTTAGTTTTGTAATATTGTCTCACACCAGCAGCAGCCACAGCTTCAGAAATGATTTATTTTTTTCCTTTGCTGTTCTGTTCCAATCTATTTCACTCCTGCACAGCAGAACAGAACATATTCAAATATGGATTTCTACTTTTAATAAATGCACAGTGAGCAGTAGCACAACATTTTTAAATAAATATCTAGAGTCCTTGGAAAGTTTTTGATTTGTTTAAAAGTGTCTTCGATGCTTAGTTAATGTCTATATGTATAATGTACTATAACAAGAGGAAGTGTCGATGTATGGAGTTAAGCCTTTACCATTATTACAAGCAAATGATGGATTATATGTTGTTAAAAAGTAAAAATATACTACTAACCTTATATCTCCCTAATAAATGAAAATTGATTTTTAAATTTGGTTTGCATAAATCAGACACAACAATCAATTAATTTTCTGTTATTTTTCTCTTTTTGATTAATTTGTTGGCAACTATCATTTTGTTATCTAATACTGTTGCTATAAAGTCATGTAAATAGTTTGATTCTCTATGACATTGATTCTTCAATGTAAGTCTTCACGCTTCTGATTCACAGTGCGAATGATCTGCTCACATGACACATGGTAGACTGCCGATGTGACGCCATTGACTTAATAGGGAAAAAACAAATCAAAGGGAAAAAGGAGAATAACAAATCTAATTTCACACCAGTGGCCACGGTCGCAGACTCCCTGAACTGTCGTCTCAGTTTCATTCAGATTTGATTCAGAGTCTGAACTACTCTCAAATAGACCACTGAGGTCTTATATGTGAGTATTATAAAATGTATTTGATTGTTATTAATTAGTATGTTTTAATTTGAGAAAATCAGAAAAGTCAATTGTTGTTGAACTCTTGTTGAGTTCGGGTGTAAATCAGCTGTCAATATTAGACACTTCTTTGTCTTTCAGTGTTCATGCATGAGAAGGAGGAAGTATTCAAGTGTTTGCAGGAAGTGGACAAAAGTGTGTGTGAGTAAAACAAGATAAGGCAGAGGAACTTACTATTGGGTTTCTTGTTCTGATAAGTCACTGAACTGTGTGCTGCCGTTGGACTGCAGAGGACCAGGGGAAGCCTCCTCACTCTTGCTGCTGTCCAGACTGACCTCAGTCCTGCTGGTTGAAGACTTTTGTAAAGAGCCGGCTGTGCCTGACTCAGCCTGCCACAGAAAGCAGGAGCAGCGAGTCCGCAGCTCTTTATAGAAAGCATTTAGCTGCAGGGTGGACACCCATGGACAGCCCAGCAGGTTCTTGAACGCTGTGCGAAACTCTGGACTCCTGCAGTAGATGATGGGATTGAGGCCGGAGTTGATGTAACCCAGCCAGTTTAACAGTCGGAAGATAGTCTCTGAGGGGACGCCTCTGTAGAATACGTTGATGATGTTGGCGACAAAGAACGGCAGCCAGCACACTGTGAAAGTCCCCATGATGATCCCCAGAGTCTTGAGGGCCTTGTGCTCTTTGACGAGCATCAGCCGCGACGGCCTGCGCTTGCTGCTCTTTCTCCTCGCCGCGCTGTTGCCGCTGCTGGAGACTGCGCACACCACCGGCATGACGTTGTTGATGTGGGGGCTAACTCGCATCTGCGCTGTGGGACACTCAATCTGGAAACGCATGCGATTCTTATCAATGAGCTGGACCTGGCGTGTGGCTATTAGAAAGACTTTGGCATACACAAAAATCATTATGAGCAGCGGAATGTAAAAAGACACTATAGAGGATATGATGGCGTAGGCCCTGTTGGTCACAAAGTCACAGCATCCAGGGTCATCGTAGCACGTCTTTGCTACAGTATCATCATCCCGCCAGAACCCTTTCATAATCGGTACAAAAGAAATTAAGGAGGACACAACCCACACTAAACATACTATTATCCTTGCACGCCACTTATTGAGCAGGACCTTGTGTCTGAGCGGTCTTGTAATGGCTATATAGCGATCCACCGCTATGACACAGAGCGTCTCTATGCTGGCCGTCACGCACAAGACGTCCACAGAAGTCCAGAAGTCACAGAACGTGTTACTGAGCTGCCATTTACCCGTCACCACAATAGTGGCCCCCAGAGGCACCACAAAGACCCCCATGATGAGGTCGGCACACCCCAGGGACATGATGAAAATGTTGGTCGTCGTCTGCAGCTGCGAAGTCCGAGCCACAGCGATGATGACCAGCAGGTTTCCCACCACTATGGTCAGTATGATAATGACCAGTATGATGAGGCTCCAGTGTCCCCCCGCGTGGGAGTAGGGTCCCGTGCTGTTGCTCACATTGGATATTGAAGTATTCAGGCTTCCATCCATATTCACGGGCTCCGTTCGGTCACAAGAATTTGAAGTTTTTCTCAGGTTAATAGAACTGAAGAATCTGCACTTCTTAGATGCATCATAAATCTACTCCTCATAAAAAGCTTCCTCACTAAATAATTCTCCACTTTGCTCACATTTCACACCCAGGGAGTCTGGTTTGTCAGTGTTCAACAGACAGTAGTGGCTTCCCATGTTTCCAAAGATGTGATTATTTGTGGAAGATCTTCTGGTGCAGGCAACAACAACATGTTCTCCGAATAGATGTATCCAAACTGTCCACAAAGCTGAAACAATAATAGTTCACAAAGTTGCAGCGCTTTCAGAAATCCAGAAAACATTAAGTGAAAAAAGTTTTAGGGAAAAAATATCCAGGCCATTTAAATCCATCCACTGTGATTAAGGGAGTTTCTTGTGTTTTTCGCTGAATCCCGCATGAGCCCCAACGCCACGGTTGGACTGTTGGAGATCAAGCAACACTGACGCTGTTGCAGGAACCACCAGAGTGCACCAGAGGGGCTGTCCACTCTTTCTTTTGCTCTCTCTCTCTCTCTCTCTCTCTCTCTCAGCGCAGGTTGCCCTAGATTGTATTGGCTCTAATCGCACCCTGGCTGAAGGCAGAGGGGAGGAGTTGAAGAGTGTGCCTGTGAGCTGAAGC
The DNA here is from genome assembly GCA_037975185.1 of Centropyge bicolor. Lineage (NCBI taxonomy): Eukaryota > Metazoa > Chordata > Actinopteri > Pomacanthidae > Centropyge > Centropyge bicolor. The sequence goes on along the minus strand of JBBMOC010000013.1, from coordinate 116,770 downwards.
CATACAGGGATCAGTGCCCTGATAGAACCACACATATGCAGGCATATGCAGACTGCCAGCAAAAAAAAAACTTCTCCTGCATTACAGCAAGTAAACTGAATTAAAACATGAAAAATATGACACACTTGTAAGTTTAAAAGTATGTTGCGACCATCAGTAATTTATTCTTGATCGTGCTGTGTCGAATGTGGCAGCTCCACTCAGTTTGTTAACTCATTAACTGTATCTGTCACCTGACTGTGTCAACACTGTGACAGGCTTTTCCACTGCTGGCTTCTGTTCTCACTGTCAAATGATGCTGGGCTGCTTCAAACAAACACTTGCAAGGCTCAGCAGCATTTACTTCAATGCAGGCTTTTGTGGTAAACATCAAAATATTTGATGAATTCCACAAGTTTAGCTGTTGAATTGTGATTATTGTTCATTATCTCTGAAGGTTTATTTGTGATGCAGCTTGTGGTCAACTTTGCCGACCACAAGGCACGAGGCAACCCCAACTGCAGAGGACAGGAAGTAAGTGCCCTCCCCTTGACTCAAAGCAGTGAAAGAAAATAATAGATCGCTATCTCGCTGTTACTCAAGTCGGTGCACTGAAGAAGAACAATCAGGCAAATGCCTCCTGTGTGATTTACCTCAGATATCCAGCGATGTGCTGAGGAGCCGAGCTCTCCTGTCACAGAGCAGTTCCTTCTTTGGTCTGATCAGCTCTGCGACCGCAGCTGTGATACTGCAGCTGTGATTGCTCTGCATTTATTCCCATCTCTTTATTCCTGATTAATGAGAATGTAAACGAGGCAACACTCACAAAAGAATTTTTGGCAGTTGTGTACTTTTTACTTTCCACCCTAACATTCCAATGATTTTTGATGCATTCATCATTCATTCATATTAAAGGTCACTCATATCAAAGAACATCACCCAAATCTTCAGGTCAATGTGGCTTTACAGAGCATTATGGCAAGTTTCAGCTCATTGATTAGGAGTCTGGCCACAACTGTACGGTTCACTCTCACTGCTCTCAAGCACCATTTTCAACTGCAGCAAGGAGCTGTTTTTAGCAACAACAAAAAGTTTTCAGCTCAGCACCAAAGGACAGACGGACACAGTTAGTGACAAGCTGGTGAACAGACACAAAATAGAGAACTGGAAGAGTAAATATTCAACTTACATTCAGCACAAAAACAAGACACTGAGAGGACACGGACACACACACACACACACACACACACACACACACACACACACACACACACACACANACACACACACACACACACACACACACACACACACACACACACACACACAGGGTGCTCTGTGATTCTATCACTCTGAAACTGGAGACTTCAGGACAATGAAGGTGGCTTAAGCTGACACCAAGTAAATATGGCATTTTGCTGGCAATTTGGTAAGATCTCACACCAGTCTAATACAGGTCACATTAAAACTTGAATCTGTCATAGTTAGGCCAGTTTGGCCGTTGTTTCGTTTCAGTTTTTTGTCCAGCTGTCTCAGTTCCAGTCTGTCCTGTCTTAGTCCCCTGTTTTGCCTTGTCTTGTTCATGTCTTGTATTTGTCTTGCTGTGTTGTCTTAGTTTTATGTCTTGGTTCTGTGTCTTAGTTCTGTCTTAGTCCTCTGCCTTAGTTTCAGTGTCTGTTATAGTTAGATGTCTTTGGTTCAGTTCATGTCCTTATTCTTCCAGTCTTGTCATGTTGTAGTCTTGTCATGCTGTAGTCTTGTCATGTTTAAGTTCTGTAACTATTCACCTGCCATAGTGTTTCATCTCTGGTCTCTGTATTTGTCCACTCACCCCGCCTCTGCCTCACCCCTCCTACCAGACCCTCCCATCTTATCTCATCACCTGTGTTCCCAGCTGCAGTCTATCACCCATTAGGACTTTATAAAAGCCAGTTCATTTCAGTTTGCCCTTGCCGGATCGTTTGTTTGTTCATCGTGGTACTGGTTCATAGTTGTGTTTCCCCTTGTTCTTTGTCTTGTTCTTCATGTTCTCGCCATTTGTTCTTTTTGACCTGGTTTTCTTGTTCCTTGAAGTTTGGATTTTGACCTGCTGGACCTGACACTGCCGTGAGTTTTTGATTGTTGAGTTTTCTTTTGTTCTCATTAAATAATTTGTCCCAAACATTGGTTTTGTGTGTGCATTTGAGTCCATCACCCCAGTCTTTATAACAGAATCAAACTTCTGAACTATGGCCTGGCATGGGTGAGGAGGAGAGGAGGGTGATCCTGAGACACAAGGTTGGGAAAATCACAATAAACACTGAGACACGAGAGAGTGAGCCTGAACTGCAATTATCACAATGCACAAACAGTGATCTAGCACAGAGTGGTTGAGAAGCTGAACACTGCAAGTTGATGGGCTGATGAGGGTCAGGTGCTCAGGCTGGGTGGAGAGATGAGGTGATGGTGCACAGGTGTGCAGGTAGAGGGAGGGAGGTCTTCACTGTTGGTTGCACTCACTGAGTCATTGAACATTTCACAGATTGTTTCTTCATTTCCTTGAACATGAGTTCATATGTCTACAGTCGGTACAAATCTGTCTGCATCTGTACTTATTTACCTCCTATTCTTTGTCACACACATTGTCTCCCTTCCGTTTGGCCCCATTTAGGTTTAAAAGGTTTTATTTTTTCACTTTGTCACTCATCTGACAGGAAGTTGTGGAGTCCTGAGCGCATTCACAAAAGCGGGAAAAAGCAAAACACCGGCGCCTTTTTTTTTACCTGATGACCAAGAAACTCCGGCGGACGGCATTTCAGCAGACGGAGGTCGCCGCTGTGGAGCCAATGATTTGACAGCTGCTCATTTGTCTTTGCGTGAGAAGATGCCATCGGTGGATCTGGACCTGGTCCTGGTCAAGTCAAGCATGACAGCTGGCACGGGCTGACTTGTTGATGGTGGAATGAGCCGTGACAGCTTTCTCACCGTTTCAGAAGCTCTGCACTGGTGACATTAGTGCATTAGTGATTTATGTTGTATATTAAGTCATTTGCGAGAATAACTTTTGCACAACTGACAAGACAAATGTAAATGTTGATGGTAGAAAGAGTTTGGGATTTTTTAAATGTGTGATGTCATTAAGTCCAAACGTTTGATGTATGATCTGTCAAACTTCAGGAACATAAAGTGTTTAATCATGTGCAAATTCTTCACATGAACATGGTCCTGCAGTGCACATGTCACCAAGATGGTTGCGACACCTCTACCTGTTCCCTGCTCTGTGTCAAATGATATACTCTGGATGTATATTTGACAGCATATGCATACTTCTTCAATATTAAGAAAACAGATTTACAGTGTGCAGAACAGTCCAGGATTTGTTCTGTTCATGAAGGCAGGCTGTAAATCATCAGAGCAGTCATAAGGCTTTTTATACACCCTCACTCCTCACATATACTGTACCCAGGGAATGTTCCCTCCCTTCCAAGAAAATCTTAACGATGATAGCTTCCAATCACCTTGCATTAAAAAACTTCTGGTATTTCTCTGTTAAGACTAACAGCATATAGCAAAGGCCTGATCTGTGGCAGCCATCTGGACTTCACAAGCTTACATTTCAATTCACAGCGCACTCCATCTGGTCAATGCCAACACTCCCATGCTTGGAAAAGTCCACACTCTCCCACTCATTGCCCAAGGAGAATGTCAGTGGGTGCAAATCTTACCCACATCAGAATATGCTCATATTTAGCAAGAATGATCGTAGGTCATTTTTTTAAACACGAGATTTTTAAATCAAGTGTCTCTTCAAGATGTTTGGATCTACTGAAGTGCCGTCCATTGCTTTTCCCAGGAGGGGACAAGAGAGGAGGTTTATGTCTCCATCCTGTCAAACAAAAGTAGAGCAGGAGTCATTGGTATGAGCATGAACACAAATGGTTCAAGCTATTCCATTTAAAGAAGGGTCTGTCTCATGACCATCATGCTACATGTTTAAGGATGAAGTTCAGATTAAATCACATGGTCATGTAGTTTGGATTCTTTACACACCACACTTTCTCTGCTGTGTGGATTGTGGTGCCTTTTCTGTACATCAGATGTTTACAAATGCCTCCTGCGGGTTTGTTTGGTAGCTTTGCACAGGAAACTCTACATTAGCTGGAACGACTAATCATGCCTGGAAGGAGGAGGAAGGAGTGGCTGCAAGTGCAAAACAAAACTTCAGACCCCAGAAAGCTAACGGATGGCTCTTCTTTATCTTGTAAAAATATATGATATATAACATAACTTAACATGGATTGTAACATACATGAAGAATCCGAAGAAAATGAATCACAGAAATGACATTTGACCAGAGAACATTTCCTGCTGTTTTATGCATCCTGTGGAGTTTAAAGCCCAGAAGCAGCTCCTCAGCTGGTTCATACAGAGAATATGGAGATGGATGTATGTACAAATTTATGAGGCCATGTGTGGAGGTGAGGGGACGATAGCTTAAAGAACGAGCTTTCCACAACTATCATGAAGTGGGTAGATCACGCTCATTACGCTCTGAGTGGAACCACATGCAGAGGGTCTCTTCTAGGGGCTGAATACAGGGAATACTGAGGGTTTAAGGCACCAATGTCCGTCCACACACTCTCTGGAGAGATGCCCTCGACCAATGTCAGCCTATTTTGGGGACAATCTTATAAGTATTTCATTCTGAAAACCACCCTGAATGTATGCAGATGCTTCTAATCAAGCTCATGTTTGCACAGATTTAAATGTTTATGATTAATTATCAAGAGTGACAGAATCTTTTTCATCATTTGCATCTTAAAGCACAAATCTATCCTGCTTCTTTTTTATATTTGCATTTGTCATTTTTTTCCACTTTGGTTGTTTGTTGGCAGCTTTTGCTACTGTTGAGATATGAGAGGTATCAATCTTCTCATCTGCTTCTCCACTACACAGCCAATATTAAATGTATCCACCTAAATGTTGAACTACTCCTTTAACTTTGTTTTTACATTCAATAGATTCCAGACAAGTGTTATGAAGCCTGAAGTTTCCCACTTAAATAATTCACTTTCATTTTGTTTAATTAGGAGCTCTGATTGGCCAAGCCAAAATGTAGCAGCTGGCCAATCAGAGCTCTAGATGTTGCTCTAAAAGTTGGACTGGAGTTCATTTTTACATGCCAGGAGAAAGAATTATAGCATTTGCAAAATGGAAGCTGCTGTTGTTAAAACAGGCAACAAATGTCTCAAAAAAGTTGTGTCGAAAAGCATTTTTAAATGTTAACAATTAACCAATAAATTATCAATTAAAGGGATTTCTTAATTACTAGTTTTTTAAGTTTCTTAGTTTTATAATGCATCATTTTAATAAAATCATTATTGACTGATTTTTAATAGTTCTTTTTTAGTTGGTCCATCTAGGACCATCGAGGCTCCATGAAGCGTATCCATCTGTTCATTTCTCAAAACCACTTCTCCTGTTCGGGGCTGTCAAGGATCCCAGAGAAGAGATCATTCTGAGGTGCGGTTTATTTTCTTAACTCAGTTCCTGCGGCTGCTCTCTCAGCAGTTTATTGTTTGCTTGAGTTGAGCACCAATGAAATTCGTTCATGCTGAGACGTATGTTGACACATAGATGTTTGTCATATATGTGGAGGAGGCTGGTGTCACTCAAGCCATGTCCACTAAGGAAAATCCTCTTAATTAAATGTCCACTCTTCAACACATAGGGAGCTTTGCTGGTGTTGTCTTTGGGAGTATCCGTGCGCAACATGTTACCTTCAGTACAAATCAGGACACACACAGTTAATTGGAGGATCTTGTTGGGCTAGTTTGAAAGCAAAGCACTGTCACGGCACATTATGACTAATAACCATGCTGGTGTTTCCATTTGGTAAACACTGAAACAAAAGCAAACGTGACCTCAAACTCCTGAACCCTCGGTCAGTAGGAGCAGGTTGTTGCAAGGTTGTAAATCTGTGTGACTGTTGGCGATGGCCATTACAACATGCTATTAAAAACCCACACAGCCACAAGGTCTGCCATTTATTGCTTTAAACAATGAATGAGAGTCAGGGGTTGACACTGGCTTTGTGTCTTAATAAAAGAAGTAGGTTGTTTCTGATCATCTTCTGCATCAGTGTCAGCGTGAGGAAGGCAGGAGAGCAGGGAGCTGGCGCCAGAGACAGAGACACACAGACAGAGAGAGGAGGGCTCTGGTTCAGTTATCATCTGGTCCTGTGGGGATCAATGAATACAGCCGGTGTCAGCAGCATGTCGGCCCTCTGCAGTCAGCCGGGCCTTTAGCTCGCATTAATCACCATAATGACTCATTACCACCTGTGATCTCACTGAATTATCGATGGCAGTCCAGGTGAGGTCCACCAGGAGGTGAGTTCCTCTGTCAGGTAAACATGCCAGATAAAGATTAGCCACATGGGATATCTTGATGGCCGGAGCGATGACAGGTTTGTCAGCAGCGAAGAAGAATGTGAGACAAAACAACAGACGGTTAATTTAGCGTAGAAAAGTAAAATAGGGGCACAAGAATAGAATATGGGAGAGCAAAGAGCAGAAAAGACAACTTCAAAAACTAGAAATGTGCAGTGAGCTACAGCATGTTGGGACGTACACAAACATGAATTATACATCACTGCACGTCAATCATGTTGAATTTTAATAATATGGATGAATACTTACTGAATGTGCAGCAGCATCTAAAACTCTATCTGTGTTACTTTCAGTTTACCCTCACCAGAATGCATTGTGTGGACTGATAAGGCCCACGTGAAATCCATTTCTGCATCATTTTCCAAATTGTTTTCATCATTGTAATCTTTTTCCTCTGTGAATGCCACATTGCCATCTTTTACCACTCTTTGCAGTATCAGCTGTGCTTCCGCGTGTATGTGTTGAATGCAAGATAAACTACAGCTAATGGTCATAAACTCCTCAGGGCCGTACTCTTGTCTTGTATTTCCATCCGTTCTTCCATTATAATCTGAGTTGGTGAATAAACTCCAGTCTGTCCTTGCACATGTTGACAGCCAGTCTATCAAAGCTCTAATAAACAAAGACACACAACACTCTGATTTGAGGTTTTCAAATCAACTTATGTGCACATCTTGGAACTGTGGTGCAGAAAACCGTTTACTGCTTTATTGCTTATTTGTACTCAAATTGTACAGTATTAATCACCATAGTAACAAGCTCATGAAAGTCCTTGACACTTGAGAAGGCTTCATTTTGCTCAGTATATTGTTAGTTGTTGAATGATTCAGTCAGTGCTGTGACATTATGTTCATGGTAGATTTTGGTTTTCTTAACCTCCAAGTGATGGCAAAATTAAAAATATTTCATGTCATGGCACCTTGTGAAATTGAAACCAGTTAAGTTTTTCTGTCTCTAGGTCTGTCTCTAACCCTGTCTTCATACCACACAAATATAATCGAGGTGTTTACATAGTTCCAAACAAATTCTATTGTACCTGCTTTTGTGGCAGCCATTTCTCACAGCAAACTCTCTCCCTCCTGTTCTAATATCCTAAATATTAGTGAAGAATAAAACACTGTGCAGACATTACCTGGAGTGACCTGCTGTCATGCTCCAACACACAGTCGCTCTGAAGCAGAGATATACGCTCATTTTCCAGACTAATGTCAAAGCTCAGCCCAGCGTGAGTGAGAACTTGGACTTTGCTTAATAAACAACATGTACCCACAGTATAATAATTAAGACATGAGAAGCCCGTCAATCAACCTTAAGATGTTTTTTTTTTAATCTGGACATAAACAGTCCTTATTTGAGCTCACAGAAACACTTTTCACCAGCCTCCATCCTCAGCCGTCCAAACTGCAGCAGCCAAATGTTTCCACCAGCTCGTCCTGTACATTTGCAAGCACAGCGCTCGAGCCACAGTCGTCTCAAGGCAGGTCATTGTATCCTGCTGTTCTCCACACCACCCATGTTAAGTGGCCTCGTTATAGACCAAGCCGTTTATTGTATTTTAAGGGTCAAGAGGAAAGGCGCTCTGAATGATTCGTGCTGTGGTGTCGCCGGTGAGGCCACAGATCATTTGACCTGTAACCAGGACTTCACAATTCATATGTAAAGATCCACCTGATAAAACAGATGAAATAAGCTGCGTTCACTCCCACCAGCACACGTACGTCCTTGTTCTGTTAAAGATTGTAGTGATATTACAGTGACTTGTATTCATCCCTTAATCTCTAACCTCAGCCTGAACCCTCATCTCTTATCTTTAATACATATGTTAACCCAGCCCCCTACCCAGGTACTATGTTCCTCCGATTATAGTCATCCTACTAACACACACGCTTCAGTACTTGCACACATTTACACAAAGGTTACATGTATCAAAGATGTAAACATTATTTTTACAAAGGGAAGAAAATGAGATATGCGTTGGATGACTGGGAATGAAGGAAGATAATAGCAGATAATCTCAGGTTTGAGTTTGTAAACTGCAGTGACATATAGTTTCAATAAAACTACATGTCACTGCAGTTTTACACATTCTGACAGACAACTTTTAATGGTCTTGAAGATGAAATCCAATTGGTCAAGGTAATTACAGAAATTTAATCTAATTGATTTAAATCAAAATAATTTATTTTTCTTTTATTAAATGTATGTATATTCTTGCACTTTAATTTTTAATTTGTTCATTCATATTCTGTCAATTTCATTAATTGAAAATAATGCTATTTGGGAAACATAATGAAACTTAATAAAACATGAATTTAAAATTAAAACGTATGTCAAGTTATTATAAAATAAAATAAGATATTTCTTATGGATTCTCCTGATGCGGGCATCGATCCCGCTACCTCTCACATGCTAAGCAAGCGCTCTACCATTTGAGCTAATCCCCCTCTGAAAGTGAATTTAAATATTTAAAGACTCAGGACTCCTCTCTCAGGGGTTTCTTCTCATTCACTTAGGAGCTACTTTTAGTCTTAGGATGTTTAAGGAATACGGCCCCCAGTGTGTTCATTTAATGGATAAATCAAGGAAGTGCACGTACCAACAGAACATGGCCTGTAACCCATCACACCATGTTTCTGACAAGCTGCAGGTGATGGTGTGCCGAAGAGCAAGTTCAGCTGAGTAGCAACTTCTCTGCGTAATTTTGAAGATGAGAATGTGCCAAATTAAATGTAATCAGTGCAGCCTGTTTCTGCACAATGATATATGATCAGTTATGTTGACATGAGAAGAAAATGTGTTTTATATCAGTATAATAATAAAGAATTAAGCCAACAGAAGTGGGCTTTCGCTTCCATGCAGCTCTGTGCTATGTTGTTTCTTCTGAAAATAGTTTCATGAAGATTGATAAAGTAATGAGATTTGTGCCAAATGCTGAAAAATTTGCTCTCAGGCCCCTAGTGCCAACATTAGAGAAAGACCTCAACAACAAGCCACAACAAAAATCATACCTGTCGAGCAATAACAAGCCTACTGTTACTAGTGGTACAGGTACAGAAGGCCATGATACCCCTTGATCAAAATATGGGTTTAATATACGGTGAGCATGTCGTGTGTACGTATAGTATTAAAGGATCTTTACATACAGTAAATATTTACTGTTAGTACTTGGCAACGTGCCTAATGTGATCTCTGTTGTGAAAACATAGCTTTCTAACAGAAATGGAAGAGGAGGCTTAGAGCACCTGATTCCATGGTGGTGGATGAGCCGAACACCATCCACATTTATTTCAAACTTCACTTGTCAGAATTTTGACATAAAAAAGTCAAACAATTAAATCAAAAAGTTTTTTTATGTGTCTCACAGGTATAAACAATTGTCTTTAGCTTTATGCTGAGGACAACTGTTCTGTCACTGTCTGAGTTGTTCCTGTGCTCTCTTTCGGTTTATTTAGCAGCTCTTTATTCTAAAGTGAGCATCTGTATTTTCACCATTTTGTTTGTCATGAATATTTTTCCTTGAGATATTAGAGGGGAGGGTATTGCACTTTTTTCTCGGGACCAAAGAAAATGTGAATAACACTGGGTGGGACTTTTTTTTAATGAAATGAAAGGATTCAGCATCCCTCACCACCCCAATCATTTTCATACATGTGGTGGTAATATTTGAGTCCCCAAAGCTTTTCTATGTTCAGTGTGGCTATAAGGGAAGCACAAGAATTAGAGTTGAGTGGACAACTGACATTTGCATTGAGAAAATCTTCACTGCCATTTGTCTGTCTGTCTCTGCCAAACTTCTTGAATGTCATGACCCTGTAGGACTAATCTCCCGGAGCCTGTGGTTCAGACATGTGGCGGATGCTTGCTGATGCCAGCGTACCAAAAGGTCACAAAAGCTGGCACTCGAACAATGGCCGAGTGTCAAATAAAGCCCGGGATGGATGCCAGAGTTTCTAATAGCAAATTACTAATCCCTTTGTTTGCATGGAATTTCTTTTCTTTTGAGTTTTGTAAATATGTAAACAGGTTGTTTGCGTAGCTTCCATCTTTGTCTTCTCATCCACTAAGTATAGTTACTATGTAATGTATTGCTTTAATGGCAGAACAAACACACATACACATATGAGTCCTTGCATAGTTTGCTCATACATGTAAATTAGCACATTTTTAGAACATAAAATCTTTTACAAATCCATGTTCTAATCTGGGCTTGATGTGTGTGTGTGTGTGTGTGTGTGTGTGTGTGTGTGTGTGTCTCTCTCTCTCTCTCAGGCTGATTGTTGTTGTAGGCTTCTGCTCCAAATGTAATCACATTCATAATAATATTCTTATGCTAGATTATAAGTCTATAGGGAACTGATGAGCTCGTGTCTCACAACATGTTATTAATTATCAGGACTGTTGGTCTGCAATTTAACCAACATCTACATGCCTGTGCTGCTTATGATAAAAAACAACAACTGAACTCTGTTTGCCCATCGAGTGCATGTCGGCATTTATCTAACATCGATCTCATTTCAAACACTAGATGAATAAACAGACTTTAGAATAATAAAAAAATAAGATCATTAATAAACCAACAATCTGCAGAATCTATAGCATAACTTAAAATAACAACTTTCAGGAATGTGTTTTGTCCCACTTTTGTTTGTGTTCTTTTTTTTCTTTTTTTTTTAATTTTCAGGCCTCTAACATATCCTTTTATGGCATTTTCTTTTCATCTCTAATTGCGCTTACCCTCTGTCTATCACTGCTTTATCAAACACCAGCTTACTGCAAAGGCCTGATACAATCAGCAATGCTGAGAACATGGATCCACGCTAAGGTCCTAGTGTGTTTACTGCACTGCTTGTGTTTTAGAGCTGATGTAATGCCGAGTTTATACTTCAGTTCATCTTTGAGTTAAATCATTGCATTATTCTACAACATAAGCACATTTCTGGTTTGCTTGTTTTTCAGTTTGTATACACTGTTAACAGTGTCTCAGAGCTAGTATTTACCTTTGACATGTGTCTCCTTTCTGTCTCCATGAATGATGTCACAAAACTTCACCTTTAAACTTCAGCTCTGACTTGCTGGCATTGTTGCTGTGAGGCTCTCCACAATCAGTTTTTACACAATCAAGCCTCCGTCCTATTTTCCTGTGTTATCTGTGAAAAATAAAGCTGTATATTATTTCATATTCTGGCTTCGTACTCGACACATTACAGCTGTACCTGGTCTTTGTCTGTTGTCAGTTGCAGAAGAGGAGTTTGCTGCAAGATCTGGAAATACTAAGCTCTTGAGATAAGGACAGAAAACATGAATACTGAAGTGTTAAAGCAGCTATAATCTTTTTTTTTTTTTTAACTAGCATTGACTCACATGAATTGTATGTAAAAAGTCTCACTTATGGACATATTAAGAATTATCACCAGACTCAGGAGTTCCCTTCAATTCCATGGGTCGCTATAGTGTCTTTCAGCTTTTTAGCTAAATAAGGAGATACTATGTTTCCCTCAGGAGCTGGAAAAGAGCAGAAATATTGGATCATCACTCCCAAGATGAAAACACTGAATGATGCCTTGCAATTGTTGGATGTGTAAATAGGAAACTTATTGCTTGCAAGTATCAAAGTTGATTATATTTCTATGTTGTGCTTTTGTCAGCAAAAAATTGTCACTGCAGGTTGAATATAGAAACACAGGCTTCTTATTTAGACAACTAAATGTCTAGTTGGACAATTCGGAATTACAAGCAGTTGGACCAAATCCTGAATCTTGTCCCGGAAATTAGATTAAACCCGAGTTTGTATTAGTTATAGTCTAATAAAAATGAAATATTGGTCACTGTGAAACATTCGCAAAGATCAAGCAGCTATTGGCTACAACAGGTACTTTTATAATTTCAAAGTCAAAATGGATTAAAGTTGATGTAGTTTTTAGCCACGTGGAGCTGCAGGCAGGCAGCCATGGAGCAGAGATCTAATACACACCGCATAGACAGACTGAACAGGCGCCACACTGATGAAATGATTAAATAAAATAAATTTTATGTAATGTATAATGATTTGCACACTGTTGCATACAACACAGTCATTGTGTTTCTTTTTCCAAATGAAACTCCAGATGAAAATTTTAGCATTACGTTTTGACCATATGTTTTACTGTTTGTTGAATATGAATGTAATGTGCTGGAGGCTCCCATGGCCCCAATTTCACCTGTTTTCTTCTGGTCACTGCACGTCGTCTTATTACAAAAACTGGTCAACTACTCTGTTTTGGTCATCTCATTTTTTGCTGCATGCTCCTGTTGATTCTGTTGAGTCTGCTGATCGTGCCAGAAGAATCACCTTTTTCACACGGTATTTGACTTTGTTTTGCAACGTCAAATCTTTCAGTCTGGCTTCAAACCTTCGCTCCATCATCTTTTACTGCTTATTGATCATTTCAGTGTTGTATAGTCTAGAACCTGATGATGTTTAATGCCAAATGTAGAGCCATGCAGCTTTGTCTGTCAAAGGTCAGCATGCCCATCTGAGCGACTGTGCAAGGAAAGTGAGTGATGGGTGAAGCAAATATCCATTAGCGCCTGGTATGACTGCATCTTTAAGACTTTGCTCAAGAGCTCTGCCTCTGGCGCCATGTGAAGCATATTGTAATAAGGCTTAACATGCTGATTGAAGATAAAGCTGAGAAAAGGAAATGTAGAGGAAGGGGAACTGGGTTGTGTAATCTACTACTGAATGATCCCTCATTGAGAAGACCAACATGCTGTAGTAGCATGACTTTTTTTGATTATTTACTTTTCTAAATCAAATCATGGTCTGTGTTATTATTCTAGGAAAGACTCATGACAGTATCTCTAATTGCCCCACTGGTGATCCCAAGAGGCTTTAGAGATAGAGGAACAAGAGGCCAGCGGGGGGAAGGCGGCATCTGCCTTCCTTTGTTCCTAAATTCCTGTGCTGCACGCAAGTCCCCTGACATGCTCACCTCCTCAGTGCCAGTCAGACTAAGATTAGAAAGACACACCTCGTCGCCGCTTTTTTAACGCAACGCCGCCTGTATGTTCGCAAGAATCTCGACTGGCCAGTTCACGCTTGAGTTGCACTGAGGAGACAGAACGAGCAGAAGGATCGATGTGAATGTCAGAGCGCGTGGGCGGAGGAGGGATAAGCTTGAAGGAGAAGATAGGTAGGAAAAGTTTTAGGCTTGAGATGGCAGAGGGACACGAATGGCATGAAAACATGAGAGCACGCCCTGCGATAGCATCTCTTCAGCCGGCTTCCTTTTGCTTTGGAACATTGCTGGCATTGCTAATGGTATATGTAGGCAATCGACGAGCTTAGACCTGTTCCTCTGACTTTTAAAATAGAACAGCCCGTCCCTGTGTTTGGCTCTTCCTCAGCGGCAAGGCCAGTCGAGCACCAGCCCAAAAATGCAAACAGGACATCTTGTTGCTCGGGGGGGAAACCAATCCTCATTATGTGGGGAAAAAAACAACACGACTGGAGAAAAATGCCTTGTTATCCCAAAGTCATTAGAGACACTGCCCTGCTGCTGAGCCAGGATGCAGTGAATGTGACTGCTTTTAGAGGTATAAAATGTTCAACCTTTAGCCATTAGACACCTCTCTAAACCAGATACTATACAGTGCCGGGCAGATTTTATAATTCCTCTATTCGGATATCCACCTTGTTTCTATTTCAAAATGTGCTGCATACAAAGCAAAGTGTTTGTGCGACTCGTGCTGTCACCTTATTTCCAGTTAGTCAAGCTGGTTTAATGCAAGCGGTGTCAGCAAGGTCAGCCAGAGGGCAGAGGAGTGGGAAATGCAACCAAGATAACACAGTGTTGATTACAGTTTAGGGCAGTAGGACAGATTTCTAATGGAATCACATGTTACTGAGACTTTGATTGCTCCTGTAATTACCAGCTTATCGGCAACAGGCTAATGACGGTGTGGTCATCTCAGAGCCCGGCCGAGTCTGAAAACAGAGCAGATATGAATGCATGACAGTGGGTGAAGCAGTGACAGAAATCTAAACTCTTAAAAAATCTACGACAAGCAGATGATGATTGATTGATAATTGAGACTTCACCCACACAAACTTTACATGAGTCTTTATTTGGACTTGACAGCTCTGAGTTTTGAAAAATACCTTGTTGGTCTTTGTTTTGCACTGTAAAAATTCAAGCTTTAACTGCTTTTTAGCCACTTGGGGGCAGTAGAAACAAACTGCAAACCCAAAACCAATTCATTATCACCTTTTGAGGTGTTAGCAAATAGCTCCTTATTTGCACATCCAGCATATACTCATTAATACTCATTTGGAGGTGTCCATCCAATTTTAATATTCCAGCATTAGTCCAGCATTCTCTCTCTTTTCGCTGTTTTTGGTCTCCACTATCTCCTGAGATAAATATCTGGCTCCTTCACTGCTAAGTACTTCACTGTGCTCTTCAGGGTGAGTTAGACATTTGATCCACTGTTAATATGAAGAATGATAATAACAGCTTTAAAGACTAACCCTGACCCAAACGTATTGGCTGTTTTGGTATCTTTAGATTTTATTTGACTCAGAAGATTTAAAAGCAGCTCTTCATGAGCCACAGTTTAAAGAGGATGTTGGTGCTTGATGATGCAGAGTGCTGCTGGAATGCTGCCTCTCTGACCAATATTGTATGCTCAAACACTTTGCAGTAAGAGATTAGTCTTTCATGCACTTAAAATTTCAAAAGTCAAAATGTCTTTTCTGTGCAGAGCTTCACCTTTGTCTTTTATCCTTCATGTCCTTCAGTCCTGTCAGTTGCAGAAATCTCCACTAGCCATTGCTGCTGCAGCCTGATGTTAGATGGATCATTACCAGAACAATTGTCCGCTTATAAACTTATTTTAATTGCACTAAATAGCAGAGCCAAGCCAAATGGGCACTTAATAGCCAGGGGGAAGTGAGATATGGAAGCAATTGCCTTCTCTGTGTGTGGCTCCTTATATGTATCTTATGCTTATCAGCTCTGTACACAGTATTGTATTTAAGTGATCTATTGCTCATGTGCTACATCTATTTGAATGAAGAAATAAGTTCAAACATTTTCATGTTTATGCTTCCACCAGTTTTCCCATTCCTGTGATTTGAGCCACGTCCTGTTTTCCTCAATTTACCGTTTTTGTTGTTCTTTTTGTCGCATGCAATGAGATGTGTGTTTTGGTTGTACAATGGCCTTCAGAGGACAGACCCAGGTTTAATTAACCTAATCAGAGTAATTAAAGAAATGTGAGAAGTGTTTGGACAACCACATAGAGTTGAAGTGAAGTTACTTGGGATTGAATTTATCGTTCTCCCACAGCTACATCAATCACTTTAGTTGGCTTTAGTAATAATAAATGATAAGATAATAATAATGATTTTACTGTAAATGTGTTAGTGTTCAGATTCATCGACCCTGAGCACTGAGCATGCAGGTTCATGCACCGCTCGACAGGACCCTCTGGTCAAAGATTAAACTGAGAGGCAGACCATGATTCCATGCGCATCCATGCACAGAAGTTTTGTCCAATATTTTATCCACTCTGCACGCATGTGTGCTTGTTCAAATTCTTGCACGTCTCTGTATGCGTACGTGTCGGATGTGCAAAAAGCCAACTGCACAAACTGTTTTGCAATGAAGATTTCCCCCCAGTGAGCCAAGGAAGACATGTCTGTTAAATGAAGGATGCAAGCGGCTAAAGTGAAATATTTGTTTGTGGAGCATTTTCCATCCTGTGTTGAAATAAAAGCCACTTTTCCAAGTGAGGAACCAGATATGTGGACACAAGTAGGGAAGTCAAGCTTTGTAACTAATCTTTAAATTGTGTGATTTTGCAGAAAGGATCTTCCCACCGAGAGACAGAGGCACACACGCTGCCAAGAGCCTGTAGTTTAAATCAAATAAAGTTATGTGATTATCCCGTCTATTGTCGTGACCCACTTAGCCTTAATGGAGTGGGTGATATAAAGTCTGTGCGCTAATGTTTTGGTGAGAAAGCACTGGAAGAGATGAGCTCAGCCGGTGTTAACACCACAAATAAAAATTTCATTAAATATGCTTTGGTGATTTCCCATGCATGTTGTGAACACCCACTCTTCCTCTTGCATCCAGTTAATGCAGGCATCTTCAGTGAGCCATGGGAAACCCAGACAGGTTGTCTTTTATGAGGCAGAGTCCCTGAATTGAATTGGATTAGAATTACCTCAGTCTATTTTGGTCTCTTCCAATGGTGAGTCTGCAAGTTAAGTCTATAGCAGTAAAATCAAATTTGTTATAGTTTATATGTAGGGTTGATTTTACATCACATTTAAACACATGCATTATTTATTTTCGTGCATTTCTTATCTCACTCTTTTTCCGATGTCTAACAGAGCGTCTTCTAATTGAATTCCTCGTTTATCTGAGAGTGAAATCACGCTTCCTCCTTGAGTTAGAGTTTCCTGGATTGCTGCCTGTTTGCTTGTCCTCCAGCATTCCCCTATTCCTCCCCCACAGTGATGGATCCTGGATGCCAGGAGGGCAGGTCCAGGCTTAGGCCAAAGACAATTTGATGCTTGAGAGGCAGGCTGGGCGTAACTGAGAGTTCAGCAGGCCAACTGCTTCCTGTTCCTATGTTTTTGTATTACTGGTGACAAGCAGTTTAATTGGCCTATGTTGTCTTGTCTGGCTGGAAGATAGCATGATTTCTGTCTACATACAGTAAATCTAGCAGGTCATCTCGGAAGTGATCGTCCCTCAGACTGTTTATGATTTCACCTTGAACACAGGAGCCTCATGACATTTTTCACATTCTTCAACAGGTGTGACACTTTTTATCTCATTGTAGACTGTAGACTGCACACTGTCTCCAACTCTATCACTTATCACCAAGGAAAAAAGTCAAAGAAATTATATTACATAAGCAATAAACCCTGTGACATTTTAACACAGTTCATTATGATGTGTTTTTTTAGTTCAGTGAAAATCACGCCATGTTCAGAAATGCTGCTGCTACACAATAGTCAACACTCCGGTGTGAACATAGAGTGAATGTGTATCAAACCATGTGTTAATTCATAACAGGTGCACACTCTCAGGCTTGTCATTGACAATTTCCAGAACCACAGTGAATCAAGTTTCCCTACTGAGCTTTTTTTAACCCTCAATGCAATCATGGTACAAAGGAAATTTCCAGAGCTGTGTGTTCGCGTGTTGAATGAATGGTGTTGCCATGTGTGCTGTGTAAACCTGACCTCCATCTGTGACTCCTAGAGCAGGTAGAGCCCAGATGGCAAGATTGCAATTGCCCACGCTTTGACCTTAAAGTCTATCGAACAACATCATCACAACTCCAGGAAAAAAAGAAGGTAATTCAACATGCATGAAAGCTGCATTAAAGGGAAGAGTTTGACTTGTTTTGCATTGCTTATGTATCACTTTTCAGGAGCATCCTGGTAACAGAGTAGATGATTGATGAGGCTGGCAATCTGTTCATCTCCTCCCCAGGCTACTCTGGATGCTTTGACAGGACATCATATACATTATGGGGATTCATTTTACAAACATGGCTCAAAAATAGTGTGTGTTGCACAAATTTCTTAGATGATGTCAGCTTGTCTAATATCATATTAATGATAGCTGTAGTAAAAGGATCCTCCTTGTCTAAGTGAGCAGGAATAGCAGGTCTTTGATCAGATGACAGACGATCCGCCATCCAGCTGGAGTTGTTAGTGTGTGGTCTGAGAACAAGCCTCTCTCTCCCCCCGACTGCATTGTGTTCGTCCTTTCTGTGTCGTCTCCCCCGGGCTGAAAGGAGTGACCTGGGTCTGTGGGATGGTATGCTGCTTCAGTCAGGCGCCGTTTGTAAATCCAGACCAAATCCAGATCAGATTCCTTCAGGCTTTCATTCTCGATCAGATAAACCTGCACTTCACCTTATGGCCTAAGCCTGACATCCACCTGCAGCCTTGTTTGTTCTCCAGTTTGAAGGACAGAAATGAGTCAGCATCAGCGAAACTGCGAGCTGATTGGACATTGTGATATATCGCAGCACTGCATGCTTATCAGCACATGAATTACGCAACGTCAAAAATATGATGAAACTCTGATTGCGATTAAGAAGCTCTGGTTGCAGCGTGAGGAGCAGCCCCGTCGCAGCTGGCACAGATGGATTTCTAGTGGAACAGATCTGTTTTTATACTTGTGTAATAAGTTTCACTCCGATAGCGGCCGCAAAGTACTCAGGCTTTTCTGGTGAATTTAGTCCATAATGGCTGAACAAACAATGTTGCATTTGCAGGACTAGCATTATCAGCAATCCAGGAGATAACGCGGGCTGTTTTTACTGGAGGAGACAATGGGAAATGAGGACTTGGGGTGGGGATTGTGAGAGCGAAGGGTGGGAGTACATGAGACTATTGTGGACTTGGAGATGTCTGGGTTTCTTTGCGGCAGCATGATTAATCTCTCACAAACACACCCACAGATGGGACAATGGGAGTTTGTGGGAATTTTGCTCAGACCAATCAGAATCTTCGGTGCAATTATAATCTTCAAAGACTATTTCCCTCGAGCCACAAGGTATATGTTTAAAAGCAAAAACCTATATATTTATTTAAAGTGTCTCTGGGGTTTATTTTGGGCCCAGCAGTGCACTTTACAGTTGCTTGTGAATTGGTGCATTGACATTCCAGTCTTGTTCTCAGGCCCTCACGCTGGTCTCCACATGGCCATCCCCTGGGTCAATCCCTGCCACAGAGAAGTCACAGCTGAATTCTGTTCAGTAAGTAAGTTTTCTAACTTACTGCACCAACAATGAGCCCTGGGCAGGATTTTTTATATGAATCAGCAATCCTAAATTTTTCTTGTCAATGTTGTAGAACATTGCAAGATATAGTCCAAAATATAGGACAGGAAGTTAATCTACATTGCATTTGATTTCACTGACTCATATGCAAAACCTAGTAATTACTTAGTCATGCATTACATTAATGGGATTACTTTTTCAGTATTGTAAGGAATTACAATTTTACTAACCCTAACCCTTAATGAACCAATTTCTAATGATTATTTTCTATCTTGGGGTTCAACAGTTCCCAATACGACAAGTCAAAATGTCTCATATGAAAAAAGCCTATTAGATAGCTAGGTGGGGGGGGAGTGAAGATCCACTTAGGTTTGTAAGACCTAAGAATATGGATAAAGTCATACTGAGCTCAAATCATCCATCTCCATGATGACTAAGCAAAATCCATCTGCTGATGACGACTATGTGATGTCAGGAAAAAGCTGCTGGATGGATCGAGAGTTAGGATTGTTTTGTCAAACTTATGTTAAACTAAATCAGATTTCTTCTTTGCTTAATTGTGTTATCCACTAATTGGCAGTTACTGGTAACAATCGTTCCTTAATAACTTTGGATCAGGGAACTGATAATGTTGTTTCTTTGACTGCTGTTAACTTAATGAACCAATTTCTATTATGATTATTTCCTATCTGAGAATCTGCATACTCATCTTAATGTTTCCATGCTGATTGACTCAGAAACAGGATCTTCCTTATTCTCAGTTTTCTATTAATTGTGTGCCCCTTGGTCCATACTGAGTTCTTGCTGAGAATGTATTACTTCATTATACACTTATCTCATTAGAAAGACATTTACGGGGAAAAAATCACAGAAAAAGACATTTTCTTGATTTTCAGCCTCTGCCACAGTATGAGGATTAATGACAGCCTTGCACAACTGGAGCCGGGCAAGCAGCTGTGGTGTCACGGGTCATCTCTGCTTTACTTTCATAATATCAGTTTTGACTATTAAACATTACAGACTTAGTGTTTCTTCTGAGCATCTATCTATCTATCTATCTATCTATCTATCTATCTATCTATCTATACATTTAAGGTGTGTATTGCGTAATGCATCAGACACACAATGTATTGCACCTTTGGACGTGTAATGGTAGGTTATTCAAGTATGATCAACTCTCTGGAGAGCTCTCTGAGAGCTCCTTGGGACTACATCACATTAATGGAAGTGAGTTCACCGCAGAGCTGTTATGAGCAGTGTATTGGCTCACTGCCACAGAGCAGCTCAGGCTCTTCCCATGATAACTGGTGTGACATCAGGGCACATTAGACGTTTCTGATTAGATTGAGAAACGGCGTTCTGCAAACACTGAATTGGTAGGTGCTGCTGTCCGTGCGGAGTAGCTCTGGAAAAAGTAATGTTAAGAATGTACTTCTTGCTGTCAGCAACTGGAGGTGGCCAATTCTTGCTTTCAGCCCAGTAAGTAACATTAATGATGTGATGATGTGTTGTGTTGATCCGTCAGGTCAGAGGTCAGCAGATACAGTGGGATGAGATGAGCTGAGTCTTTTTGAGGTGAACTGAGCTTTCTGGTGCTTCCACCCGGTCTCATATTTGATCCTTTCCCAGTCCGATGCTGTCCTCGACCAGTGATCTACTGGAAGAGGGGTAATTTCAAATTGTCATCACTTCACCCACCCATCTGGTTCTGTGATTTATAACCACTGCAGTCGAGGAAAAAACAAGGAAATTGCTTCTATTTGGCCAGTTGACTTCTAAAGGAAACAAACACGTCCCCTCCATCAAATAGCAGTTAATCGTAGGAGACAAGGATTTATTGAATTTGGGCAATATAGACAGAAACAGAATCCCTGCAGTTACTTCCAACTCTATTTTATAAAAACCAGTGAGTACTCTTCCATATTTCCTCTGGATCAAGCTTATCTGCCCCGCTAATGCAAATGGCTTTAAAACATGGAGACAAACACTGGCTTCCAGAGGCTCAGGTTTACACAGCTGAGCCAAGTGTTGAGGTAATCAGTTTCCCACAATGCCCACAATCACATACACCAAGTTATTATTCTTTGAACACAGAAAATTGCTTGTGTTCAGACATGTTGATAAGACATTACGATTGAGCTTGAGGTCAGTTTAAAGTGGCAGGTTTGTGAAGGGCCACTTACCATAGTTTGATTCTCATTGATGGGAATTTCAGTTCACAAGGACGTCGGTTCTGTTCTGTTTGGCCCATCAATTATGGTAACAGTGTGTTCACTGAAGTATTTGTTGAAATCTGGGAACATTGTAATTTCGCTATGATGAAGTCAAATAAGACCAAAAACATTGTTCTGTCAGCTGATCAGGCAGGATGTAAACAAACCAACAGTTCAGCCAGACAATCTAAATCACTTTATTTGCTAAAGTGTATGTGCACAACTACACCGTGTCCAACTTGTACCAGGAAGTAAGCCTATAACTGTGGTGAATATTTTCAACAGACAGTGATTTTACTTTTACTTCTACATACTTTTGGCTCACCTGGAACTTAGTTTGTCTTGTCTGATCATCTGCGTACTCATATTTTTATCCTGTCTGACCTTTTAGCGATGTCGTCAGTTCCCAGAGCTCAGCAAACTGAATAAGTACAAAGTTATTAATACTAATAGAAGAATGATGTGTGCAAATACAATTCATTTTAAACCAGGATCATTCTTTAAAGATTTAAAAAGTGACAATATGAAGGTGGGAAAACAGCTTCGACATGTCACCAATCCTTATACCAAATATTCTAATATCTCTTGCATTAGCGGCAACAGCTGTAATTGACCTGATTTGCATATTTAGGCTGTAGAAAGAAAAATAGCAACTTAAAGGTATATTATGCAGGATTTGTTGGTTGATGGTTGTAACCACACAGCATTCAAAATTGGCCCCGCCTCTCCGGCTCATTGAGCAAGAAAGGGAGCAGCAATGGTAACTTAATGGTTACATACACACACCTCTGCACAACCCTGCGGGAAGCTGCTGCATCACCAGATTTTGTGCAATTTGTGTTCTGTCTCTGCTCTCTACGTGTGTGTGTGTGTGTGTGTGTGTGTGTGTATGTCGGTTGAACAGACACACTGACAGCAGAGGAGTGAGACAGAAAAGCAGGAGAAACACTGATGCAGAAAAAAACACAGCAATCTAACCAGGTCCTGACTTCACACCCTTCATACTGTTATTGATAGGATGTTACACACACACTGGCCAAAGGTTGCAGCTTAAAAACATCCCAAACACAGTACAGTAACTAGAAAATAAGAAAATGGGCAGAGTGCAGGATGTCATAAGTGATGATTGCAGGAGATTGCTTGTCTATACATTGTTTTGTTTTTTTTAGTAAAACCCTGCTTACTATACCTTTAGGGAAAATAAAAGGAAAATAAAACTTGGTTGATATTCACATCACATCAGGACCTTCTCACTGTGAGTTAGTAGCACTAATAACTGTGGCAGTTTTATATCATCACATATGTGTTACATCAATATGAATAGGTTGTTTCCACAATACTTTCTAGGTCAAGGTTGGTACATTTCCAAATCAATGTCATGCAGTCGATTCGGCAAAAACACATAATCAGCTGCGTTAAACTTTATTAAGCACTTGTTCTTGTTTGTACTTATGGACGTCGTTCCTGCGTCGTTATGAAATCATTTCACTTGAATACAGCCCAGCAAGGTGAGCAAAATAAACCATGATCACAGTTAAGTCAGTTAGTGAGTAAAAGTCGTCATTTTGGCTACAACAGTCGTCAATTTAAAATAAGTAATAGTGAAACAATCTTTTGAAATTGGAAAAGCTTAAATCATGCACATTATTTTTCCATTTTACAGCTGTCTGAAAACGTGCGGTAGCATATGAATGGTTTCTGAAATCAGGCTCTAAGCAGGAGAAAGCATTATGCCCCTACTGCCGCTCAGTTTGTTATTTCAATCTGGAGGGCACCGCTGGCCAGAAACCTGCCAGTGATTGTGGAGACCAGAGATGAAACAGGAAACATTGCTGATGCGTATGACAGCCTCTTTAATCCCTGCTTCAATTCACACCATCTATCTCATTTTACAGTGAATGATCATTTGTCTCATGTTTGTCAACCTTTTCCCTCTGCGAAGCATTAAGTAGGCTTTGACTGAGCCTCGTCTCGGGGGAACACCGATCTGCACGTACGCAATGAAGGTCCAGTGATGAACTTCAATCCATCTCATGACCTTCTGAACTCTTAGCTTTCTTTATATTAGAGCTGATTATTTAAAACCCCAAATCTGAAAAAGTTGGGATGCTGTGCAAAACCACAAACTTTATACTATTATGTGCTTTATAAAGTGAATGAGCCATTTATTCATTCTCATGTCTGTTTGACAGTGTGCGGGCATCAGGTTGATCCAGGAGGTGTTAGCTGGTATTTAATTGTTACCCAATTCATACAACACAGTTACACAATGTCTTTTTTCAGGAAGTCTTTCTTCAATTTTAACTGACATTTATGACAAAGTGGGAATTGGATTAAATAAGACTGGACAACCTCTGTAAATGTTAGGTTGATATTAAATGGGTTTTCAGTTTGATAAAGGTCAGCATTTCTATTTCTATAAGTAGTAGCTGTGTAAATGTTAACAAAGAGAGAACATTTTATATATTAAACGCAGTCATTAATGTGGTGCTTTGTGCTGCACATTGCGATGTGACAATAGCTTTAATTAGTTTTAAAATCAATGAATGTAAGCACTCACTAATAATGTTGTTTGTTTTGCTTTTAAAATCAGTGAATTCTTACAAGCACATGAATACACAATAGTTATACTCAGGTGAAGGTCCATGTTACCCCTGGTCTAAAATAAAACCAAAATTGCTGGTCCCCTCTCATCTCAGAAGGCGAAGACAATGATCTCTCTGATTTGGGATCAGAGATGGTTTCTTCTTTTTATAGCACTCTTGTGTCTCTTTGGGTGATAACAACGTGTTTCATTGAATTTTCAGTTGATAAAAGTTGCCATGTTGTTTATCCTCTCTATTGCTATCACTCCCCTTCATTTCATACAAGCTGCTCTTGCTGAGGAAACCTTACATATATCACTTCCCTTTGTATCAGAGGATTTCTTCTCGTCTATTAAAAGAAACCAAAACAAAAGTGCTATAAAAACCAACAGAGATAAAAACCATATGGCTACATCTTAAAGGCTTCCATTTGAAGGGTCTGTCCAAGCTCATCCTCCAGCTAAAAGAGATTCAAAACTAGCATCACTTTCATGTCAGAGTTTTTCTGGATAAATAGCTCCATAGTGAATCTTGCAGTAATGGACAGCAACCTTTTAAGATGCTATATGAAAGGGCTCTGCATCATGTAAAAAGATGTAATGCTCAATTTTACTTCACAGGTGAAGGTTGCTAAAAATGCACTCTTTAACCCATTAGCACAACATATGTGTATGAGGCTGTGTGGGGAATCGAGCAGAGCTGCAGTGAAAACTACAATCTGAAGAAGAGAAAATGGTAGATTTTTGATTGGTTTAGATCTGAATCCAAACCATATTGCCTTTATCAATTCAATAAATGATAAATATCATATAGAAGCATTTTGGCAGCAACACAGTTTGAAAGTTATCTTCTTGCTCTTCTGCAGAAAGATGACTGTGTGACAGCTGATTTCCAAACCAGCCCTGGCACAGATGGGAATAATGAAACCATCTCTGTGCTGTGGCAATGCCATCACATCCGTTTGCCATCATATAAAAATGATTACAATTTTGGCATCATCAAATGGATTATTGGAGTTAATTTAAACTGATAGTGTGCACCTACTTCGTTTAATGGTGAAAGAAATGACCATGTACAAAGCAACTGTCAAAGTGCTCATTTTATTGCCTAAATCATTGAAAACATAAAGGTGCTGAATGTTACATACTGCATATCTAGTTTCCAACAGCACACATCATTTTTAAATGATATGGTATTAACCATATTAAATATAACAATACAAACATATAATTCAACATTTGCGAATATCTTCAAGGAAACTGTATTTTAAGCATTGAAACAGTTAAAAAAGTCAAAGGCACTCACAGATTGGTTGTCCTGCATCTCTCATTGATTCTACACATGTTAATGCTTTTGCTGGTGACATTGTTGGTGACAGGCAGTTCGCTTTGTGCATGACCCAAATTTCGTACATTACAATAATTAAATGAACATCATAAACATGTGACAATTAGTCTGCTGATGGCTTGAACTCACAACTGCATGTCAATTAGGAAATTCTTTTGTCGGGGGCCTTCATTTTCATCCATCCAAGTGACATGATGAAATGCATTGTCTGAAATAAAATGACTTGTCTGACATGTGGTGACTCTTCCTCAGCTAAACACGCTCTGATTCACTCGAGGCTTCATCGCAAGGCCACTTCCTCATTCTTGAAAAAAGTCTTATCTTCCAAAATGACTGTCTGTGTTTACTAACACAGGGAAATATTCTTGCTCAGTGTTCTGTGGCCACAAATCATTTAAAAAAAAGAAACAGGGCAAAATGCTCCCCTCTTCTGTCTGTAAGACACACTCCACCCTTTGCTGGAGAGAAGAGGAACATTCCACAGGAAGTTTACCCGCCGCATCTTCCCTTCATCCTTCGCTCTTCCTGCCTCCGCTGATCTTCTCTAATTACTGTTAGATGGGTGGGCTGATAAGGGATGCTAATGAGGAGAGGAGACCTTTAGACATTTTGTGGTGTGAAAAGTTATGAGAGAGACAGGGCGAGAGAGAGAGGGGGCGAGAGAGAGAGAGAGAGATTAAACATAGAAATGATTATGGTGTTTTGGGGAGTTTTTTGGCAGTCAAAAGTCAGTGAACACAGCATTTGACAACACAGGTTTGAAAGCACAGACAGGTCACCAGCCCATCTCAAGGCTAACACAGTCATATACTTCACATCCAGACTCCATCCAAGGGTTAGAGATTCGATTTGATTTTTTTTTTTTTTGACAAAATATACTGTTGTAGCAGCTGCCACAGGTTCTATCAGATAGCGTGATTGTTCCAGGCAGGTCGGCTGTTTGTCACGGCGGCCGTCAACACCACCCACACCCGGTCAGGACACCTGCTGCCACAGCAATCAGAAGACTTATCCAAAAACTGCCGCTGCTTTGTCTGTGGCTGACAGAACAGCTATCACTGCCTGCAGGGCAACAAAGAACAGGAGGAATTGAAACCTCATGTAACAGGGGTGCAAATGGTGCCTGCATGACTTTCCTCGTTTAAATCCATGCCTGTCAGGGGGATTGACAAATGTGAATGATTATTGATCTGTGTTGGTGTTAACAGCAGTGTTTTCCTGCCTGCTGACCCCTATATGTTTGGCAGAGCTGTAACCAGGATTTTAAAAACACTAATTCCATGTTCATAGATTGAAAAAATTCTCACGTTAACAACTATTGATAAGGATCTTGGGGTTGAGGATAAAGTCACTGAATGCATCTCCAGCAATAAGTATTAACTATTTTGACCTCTGCAATTTTACTCTTCAACGTTTTATTTATTTTACATTTTTACGTTTTATATTCACAACTGAAAAGATGCTTCTATCCTTCAGGGTTTTAAAGAATACTTTCTATTCAATTAGCGCCTCAGGGAAATGACAGAGGAATTAGTTTGTGTTGGCTTATGATGAGGCACTACAAGAAGCTTATACGCATCACAGCCAAACTTAAAATGCAAAAAGGAAATCTGCTCTCAATTTTCTGCACTGTTGCTTTTCTGTTTCCTTTTTCTAAAATGAATTGGGCGCAACATGTGTGAAAAAAGGAGGTAAAATCGAGTGAGACAAACACTGAGAGAATTAATATTCAGACACGCACTGGTCAAGGGCTCCAGCTATGATGCATGATGCTGGAATGGGCTCATCACTGTGTTCCCAGGGTCCCTATGCAAATTGGAAAAGCACAAAGGGAGAGTACCATTTCAAAAGCTGTTTGGATGGTAAAAATCTGTTCAGCTACTTTGGAAATAGAGTCGAGAAAACTTGCACATTTGAGGGTGTAGGTTTCAATATAACTTCAGAGGGCTATGACCTGAAGGTGGGTGGTTTCAACATACTGAACATCTGACCTGTGTAAAAAACATTGCTGAGAACATAAAACCCTTTGAAACGTCTCCCTAATGTGTCATATGAGTCATAACACTTATGGGAACATAATCACACTCCTGCTAGAATACACAGAAATGGACACAGTCGTGAATATATAGTTCTCTATCCTGTGCCTTTTCAACATCCACATCTGATCTGAGGCAAATTTAAAAAAACAATATTCTATGATCTGAACCATGATGTGCACCAGGCTACGGTATAAAGGAGGTGATCATCTTATTCCTCTAAAATTTTCCCTTTGATACTCAAGATGCACTTGGCTGCACAGTGTTAGCAATCTTTGAGGAGCCAAATTTCTTTCAGAGGGAGCCTGTTCCACTTCCAGAATCTCTATATAATGTCAGAGTTTGGACCATACCTATGAAAACCTTTACACTCTTGCACACTTTTGACAAATGGCTGTAATGATTAAGGCTTGGACTTCTCCATCGCTGAGTCCCAAGAAAGTCAAGTGTGTTTACTCAGTTATGTGATGATTGGCCTTTTCTTACCGGAGGATGAGATCCAGATGTGTGTGTGTCGGCTACTGGGGCGAAAGAGGGCACTGCAGCTGACGCATGTGGGTCGATGTCTCACACACTCCAAAAGTCTAATAATCAGCTGCTCTAAAATAGGAGTGAAGGCCAAAACAAGCCGGCAGATAGGAAGGAATCTGACAGTCCCTCTTCAAACGATCGTGTGAGATTTGTTTTTCTATGATAAACGACCATCTATCAGGAAGTGGGATCCAGCTGCTTTGATTGGGATTTAATGTACATGACGACTTTGTTCTGCTTTCAGCTTGATGGATAGCTAATTAAAATTTGGATGCTGGTTGCAGTATAATGATGTCATGTATTTCTTGTGTAATTCTGCATTCATGAACATTAAAGACTTCCATCAGGGGAGATTAATGTTTGTATGCAATGACTAAAATCATCATCCAAAAGTCACTACACCAGTTGGCTGTAGCACCCAGTAGTAGTTAGACAATAGACAATATACAGTATGACATTACTCCCAAGTACAATGGAAAGATAATGAAAGGTCAGTTCAACCTGAAAAAGGCCATCTTGATGAGAACGGCTACCTTGAATTGAGGAAAGATAAAGGTCAGGCCATGTCATTAATGGTAAGTGGAGCACAAGTAGTTTCTACCACAGCTTTCAATATTTGGACGGAATCATTTTTTAAATTCATTTCAGCAGGCATTGAGGTGAAGTTGAGCTAAAAGCGTAAAATTAATCCTTGTTTTCCTTGTCATTTTGAAATTACTGTAGTAAGAAAATGAAACATTAATCATCCCTTTAATCTCTGAGTTTTTATTTTGTGTTCAATCATTTAAAGGATTATTTCAAGCATGATGAGGAAAATGTGCAGCTGTGATGATTATACTGGCCTATTAAAGAGATACGTCATTCTTGTTATTCTGATGGAAGCAGTGTATTTTGTCATATTTTGACAAAACTAGGTTTTTATGGAAAATGATGAGGATATTACTGAAAGTAGATCACAACATAAGAGTTTGGGAAGTTCCAATATGTGGGTGTCTTGATGCTTTTCTTTGAATCCAAGCAGCCTGCTGGTCTTCATTGATGAGGAAAACTAAACTTTGGCAACTTTGAAAAGAAAAGGAAAATTTTCCATCAGCTTTTACCTAAGTTTTACCACTTTTTCTCAAGCCAACAGAAGGTTTTAGAATCAGAAGATAGATCTTGGGTGGAGTGTAATTTTAACATTTCAAAGTCTTGGTTATGTCAGGTGTCAGAGGTTTATTAATGTGACCACAAATACACAGTGACACTCAAAAATCGCTTAATATCAAATGACCTTTTGATGATCAAGTGGCCTTTATCAAAGTGACAGATTTAACTTCTCTCATGACGTAACTGCAGCTCTTCTCAGTTCACAGACGCCATGAGACTCTGTTCTAGTACTTGCTGGTATGCATATGTAATGTTTGCTTATTCGACCCTGCCTTTTCACATTATCAAAATCCGGACACCAAATTATAAGGATGTTTTGTTTCTCATGGGATCACACAAAATTGGAACAAAGTATGTTTACCTTAAGCTTGTGGGTCAGCGGCGATCTATCACGTTGTAGATGAACACAGAGGAAAGAATGCATCAAAGTTTTGTCATTTATCACCAGAGCACTAACAACTCTGCAGCTCAAATAGCTTAATGGCTCAATTATTTTAGCAAAATGGTCACCACATGTTCAAATGTGTGTCCACGTTCAGTCCAAGGCATTAGCTGGGCCAGAATGAATGTCCTGTAAATAAATAATCATGCATACATACAGTCAAAGAGAGATATGAGAGTATCATATGAATCAACAGCCATGTTTCTATAACAGTTCCATTATGTGCTAAGTATGTAAACCAATCACAGCAGAAATGTTAAACACATCCACTTGGTGTTTGAATAATCATCTGTGCTGCAAACACTTTAGGTGGCACAGGTATTCAGGAATTTGGCAATGAATAAGGAAAGTGGCTGCCGTGGAATTTAACCTGTTTATAAATTAATTAAAAAACACATTTTTCAAAGTGTAATATAGCTTCCATAGCGCACACAAAGACTAATATAACTCTTCTATTGAGCTAAGGAAATCAAGCTTTGAGAAGTTGGTGGAAAGCAAAAAAAATGGGTCTGCACTATATTATTTAGTGATGAAACAGTGACCCCTGCAGGAAAAAGTCCCACACTCTCATAAAGATGCAACAAGGAAAGGCCTCCCATCAATTTCAAAACATGCTCAGAAATGTTGCTGTTTCATTTAAAGAATGAAATTTTTCTTAGTAATTTTGACTATTGATACAACAACAAATTCAAGACAGTGGTTAAACTTTTTTGCTTGTTTCTTAACCTTGGGGTTAAAAACTCATGTTGGCTCACTGCATATCCACATGGGCTTGCAGGAGATCTGTTAAAGTGATATTCTTATTTAGTTTGCTGTGGTGGGG